>CANSZD010003938.1:600000-742709 GCA_947648045.1 Beta corolliflora | reverse complement strand
TTGCTAACGTATAAAGTAGGAAACAAGTATCCACTAACGACTGAAATCTCTAAATAAAAATATGCTATTTGAGTAAAAACAACTAATGTAGGCAAAATGTTAGGAAGTAAATAAACCACTCAAGAATGCATCAACTAAACCAACAAATCACTTTCCTAAAAAATAAGATGCAATTGTCCACTAACTTCTTGAAGCATAACTAACATGAAATTTCTTCAATTGATTGAGCCTATATTATGGATCTCAAAATAGTCCACATTTATGATGATATATGCCATCCCTTTTTATATAAACCCTTCCTATTTCCATTTATTCCATCACACCGTGGCATCTTCAATTATATATTGGTGAAAGTTATAAGAGCTTGATATATTGGAAAACCCATAGTCCATAGAAATGAATTCCATGTAATAGTTACTAACTCTATTGCTTTTAATGAATTATACTCAAACCTCTTGGCAACTTTGTCCAGGCACAACTTGGAGATTAAAATCTTTAATTACGTACAAAGAAAAAGTTATAAAAATAAATATAAACACAAACAATATCAAGCGGAAATTTAAACAAAATAGTACACAAATATAAGTTTATGTTCTTTGACTTTATAAGGAGAAGACACAAACAATAATGCAATACATTGGGTACTCAATCCTGCATGCAGGACTGATGAAACCAAAAGAAGCTACCATTACTTTCTAAGATTTGTGTGATAGCTGAAAATAATTATGCATGAAAACACAGACACATACACACAAAAAAAGCGCATACACAGATTTAATGAAACGTACTACTCGTTTAAGATTTAGCTTTGTTTGCAAGGTTTAGAGGACGTAGGTCCTTTAATTTTTTATATCAAGCAACTCTCCTAGGGTTTCCCCGTTCTCATCTTTGACACTCATAGCAGATCTTGGCCCCAGGTAGCGTTATCAAGTACCGGAAAATCTCGGCGGGTGCATCACCAGCTACGTGAAGCGGTGTTCGGCCTCTTCCATCAGCATTGAAAAACGATTCATCGCCGCGTAAATTATGAAACATCTTTAATATATTCAGATGGCCTCGTGCACACGCCTTGTGAATGGGGAAAAGCCTCTGGGTCATACAAAGTTGCAGGATAATTCGTGAGGATGTAGCGAACTGTCTCCGTAAAACCTCTGTATGCAGCATAAGAAAGAGGAGTATGGTCTTCATGATTGTAAGACGTGTATAGACTAGGTTCACGATCGAGTATTTGTCGTAGCTTTTCTGTGATTTGACGGACAAACAATCAACATAACAAGTATATATATGATGTCAGATTGTTAGAATTCTTTAATTTTAAGTGGTTTTTATTGTAGGAATCTCAATAAAATACAAAGTTTGGTAGGGACGAACCCAATAAATTTTTTTGTCTTAAAATGCATCTATTAAAATACTTTCGATTGTTAATAGAATCGAACTTATGAATTTCAAAGCCAAAAACTCTATTTTTTTAAGAAATTGAAGGAATATGTCTCATAAATCATGTTCAAAGTAATAAAATTCCTATCAAAATGTAATTACTGGTCCCCCAATCATGTGAAAAGTCAACGCTAAATATAGTAATTTTGGCCAAATTCATAAACTGGTTCCTATTAACCATCTGAAGATATTTTAATAGGTCCTTTTAGACAAAAAAAAATTTATTAGGTCATTCCTCCACAAAACTACGTATTTTATTAAAAATTCCTTTCTCGAAAAAAACCCTAATTTTAAACAGTAGATATTTATCCGTGTATATATTAATTGTTATAATTTGAAAATTGCTTGAATTGCACTGTAATAAGACGGAGTACACTTCTCTATTGAATGAATCAGTTATATATGAAAAGCCAAAAGGGATCCTTATTAGAACTTATTTGAAAGATTAAGATAAAAACAAACCAATTGCTGTCAAGATACTACTAGTCTATGTTATCTGGACTCAGCTAAGTTTTTTACAATGCATTATAATTTGGAGCATGATGTATATTGATCTTGGGCCGTTTGCAGTGTTTGTTAGCTAGAGAAGTGCGTGGTGGGCGATCAAGATTGGTGTTTGGTAAATGTTGATAGTTAACGGTAGAGAGTTGAAGCAGTAGACATTATTAGCAGCTTATAGAACGTTACTACAAAGAATGTATGAGATTTATAGGTAGTTGTCTAAATGACTCAAACACTATATAATAAAGATAAGGTAGGATTGTTAATTAATGTTTTTAATTTCTTTTGCTTTTTTGTTTATAAATAGCTTTTTTTTAATGGCAATTTATTATTTTTCCACTACAATAGCGAGGATGTGATTTAAATATTTTATTTTAAAGAGAAGATATAACTAATATTTTACAATATTTTATGCTCCAAATTCCTACAAACATTTTAGTTAAAATAGGTAATGCAAATTTTTTGAGAGTTGAATATTATCTTAATTTTATACATTGCTTTGAGTAGAAATTTTTAAGGGGACATTTTTTGAGTAGTATAAAAAGTCGTATACTCTTTATTTCTATGTAAGTTCTTTGAAAAATATATATTGAATTTAACTATTGAGCTAACTAATGAAATTGTTGTAGTTTACTTCCTCCGTTTCAAAATACTTGACACGGGTTGACTCTTTTGCACCATTCACACACTCTTCTTTGACCGTGTCTTGTGAATTCTACGTAAGGGCAAAATATATAATCCGTGGATTGTGCTCCCAGAAGCACAATAAGAACTGGTCCCCACAATGCAAAAAGAACATTTATGAAAAATGAAAACGAACATTTTACTGTTGAAGTTGAACATTACAAGAATTCACTCTATGAAAACGAACATTTTACTATTGAAGTGGAACATTACAAGAGTTCACTTACGAAAATGAACATTTTACCGTTGAAGTGGAAAACTACCATAATTCAATTACGAAAATGAACATTTTACTGTTGAAGTGGAACATTACCAGAATTCAATTACTTAAATAGAACATTTGCTCATCAAATATAGAACATTTGTTCATCAAATATAGAACATATTTTCAAGGAAAAAATGATATATTTTTCGTTGAAAAATAAGCTTTAAACAAACATTTTTTAAAATATAACATTTTTTTTTATCGAAAATAGAACAATTTTGAGGAAAAATAGAACATATTTTTTTGCTGAAAAATATGCTTAAAACGAACATTTATTGAAATAGAACATTTACGCATAGAAAATGGAACAAATTTATTGAGTGCAACGTGTGCACCGTGCTCTTGGGAGCACAAAAGAATTTTCACAAAATATAGTCTTGTGGGATCTTGTTAGACTCGTCTCGACATATACTTTTATAATATCAACTTTTATACTCTTTTACTTACGGAAAATTAGAGTTATTAATGGTTAAAATTATGCATCGACAAACGCTGTCGAAGCAGGTGTGTAGCATTTCGAAACAGTAAGATTTCATATATGAGTAAATGTTACTTATTGTATTTTACAATTTCAATAACAATTTTTGCCAGCACTTCTATATTAATTCAGCAAGGAGTGAGGAAATAACTCATATTACCTTCAGTCACATTATCTGATCTGATGGCATCACGTAATTCTCTGGGTGCTCCCTCTAGAGGGACAGTTCTTGGACGACCTGATGATGCATTCTTTTGATCAAAATTGCGTATCATACGTCCATCAGTCGTCATGGGATAGACAATTATGTTGGTATATATGTCCCGTGGGATTAGGGTACTTCCCATGGGGGTGATGTTCTTCAAGATTGCTTGATCGTTACCGTGGAAAAATATAGTGGAGAGAGGCAAACCCATCATCTTCATAATTTTTCTTTTGCCTTCTCCATTTCTTTTTCACTCTTTGTGGTAGGAACGTTTGGGTTGCCCATTTGTCAAGATGGCAGGAATAGATTGATCGGTTTAATTAGATTGTTATTGTTGAGTTGATGTGCTTCAATGGGATTCTGCAGGTGTATATATATAGAGCAAGGGATCATAACATATAGAGAGGTCGAAGAGAGCTAGAAATGTATAAGCAATTGCACCAGCAATGCATGAACAATATTAGACCTAATTTCTTGTATGTCCTATGTCAACCAAAGAGAGAAAAAAAGAAAAGTATTATGTCCCAATTTTCCAACCAACTTAATTTCATCCCTTATTTTACTCTATTACGACTTAGGTAATTGACTAAGGGGTGTATACACCTCCCTCTTCTTTTGTTGCTATTTCTAGATTCGTTTTGATTATTATGTATTTCGAAAATTATTCACAACTTTACAGATATGAACCAGAGGTACAAATGTTTGCCTAGCTAGAATATCTTAAAGAAGCAACAAAAAACAACATAAAAAAACTAGAGAGAGTAAATAATTTCCATTATTCTACGTAATATATATATATATTAGAAAGTATGAAAATTTATTGAATTTAATTACTAAATCACATACTATTTGTTGTTAACCTTCTGATTTAACGTGAATTATTGGTGGAGTCATTGAAATAAGACGAGTTGTTTATCTAAGAGAAAAATCCGAGAACAAAATATACATCCTACAAAGAATAATGTGAATAAATAGATATTGAGATAATACAATAATCTTTTATTTTTATTTTTGTTTCGCTACTCCTTTCGTTCCATAAAATCTTCCTATTTGCATTTTTCATGATCTCCGATAATTTATTAGTAAAAATGTATGAAAAGTAGATATAACTAATATTTACATTGAAACAAATCTAACAAGGTCTTAAAATCTAATTTTGTTTCTTATACATAAATGATTAAGTACATATGGTGAATTTTTTTTAGGCTGACTACAAGAATAGTAAATGGGAGGAACTTTGTGGAATGGAGGGGTATATGACTAATGAATTATATTTGAAAATCATCTATATTTTGGGCAATACCCAAATGCACAAAAATTATTGAAATTCACACTAGCAAAAGTTATACTTTATTCATGCGTAGTATATATATTCTAAAACTCTAAGGACCTGTTCTCTTCGGCATAAAACAACTAAACTGAATTGAATTGAACTGAACTGAACTGAACTGAACTGATTGCAACTGAACTGAACTGAACTGAACTGAATTGAATTGAACTGAACTGAACCGAATTAAATTATAATTAATAGTAATGATAATAATTTAGAACTAAACCGAACCGAACCGATTGCAACCGAACCGAAAATGAATTGAACCGAACGAACCGAATCGAAGATAAGTTAGGGAGAATAAGGCCCTAATTATTGTTTATTTAGTTGTATGTCATACTTCTATAGTTGATCTATTGTTATCCTAAACTCTTTGTTTTCATATTCAATTCGTTCAAGCATAACTTAGATATGAATGATATAATTATGTTATCGTTACAGATTTATGGTATTATAATCCTATTCCTAAAACTATTCATGTTTACTAGTATAATATTACATCATTCTTGCTTGTTGAAACGTTTTTATTGCTATATGCTCGGGGATAAAATTAAATAATATTATAATCCTATTCCTATATATAGTTCATAAATTTTGGCTGTTATGGGGGAATTTTCGTAATCTTTTGGGCCCGGGCATGACCTGTAACGTATTTTGGGTTCTTGGGACCCTTTGCATTGCCTCAAAATGCCTCTAAATACTCCATTTATACTTTTCTGGTGCAACTCGAATAGCCTCAAAATGGTTGTGAAAGCCATCATATATCGGGCCTTCAAGCCATGGGAATCCTTCTATAATAAACCCCGGCCATGTCCCCAGGAGGCATCCTATGGCCTCCCGGGCCCGAGCCACGGGAACATTATAAAGCGTGCATTACGATCTTCAATTCAATTTCTGCCGTTTTGGGGCCTTTTCTGAATTCTATGGGGCCGTCCATATTTTTCTCTTCAAACCTTCCCAGGGGCTCCGCGATTACTTGTAATGTATCCCGGGTGTTTAATACCTATTGCATTGCCTCAGGATGCATCTAAATACCACACTTATACTTTTTCGATGCAATCCCGAAATGGTCGTGGAAGCTGTTATATGCCCTTCTAAGCCATGGGAGTTCTTAAATTGACCTCCCATGTCCCTAGGAGGCATCCCATGGCCTCGATTGCCCAGAAACGTCCGAAAGCGTGTATTATCACCTTCATTTTTGGTGCCTTTAAGGGTATTTTTGGACTTTCTCGGGCCCGATAATATTTTTCTCCCGAAATCTTCCTTAGGGCTCCGTCATGAATTGTAACGTATCTCGAGTGCTGGGACTCGTTGTGTTGCCTTGGAAATAGCTCTAAATATGTGACTTATGTTTTTTGGGTGTAAGCCCGAAATGGCCGTGAAAGTCGTTATATTCAAATTCTAATCCATGGGAGTTCTTAAATTAATCTCCCATGTTCCCATGAAGCATCCCATGGCTTTTGGTGCCCAGGCCCCGAGAACGTCAGAAAGCATGTATTATATATAACCTTCAATTATAGCTGTTTTGGAGGCATTTTCAGTCTTCTCCGGGCCCGACCATATTTTTCTCCAGAAATCTTACTAGGGGCACTAACATGACTTGTAACGTATCCCGGGTGGTTGGGGCCCTTTGCGTTGCCTCAGAAAGCCTTTAAACACCCCGTTTATACTTTTTTGATGCAACCCCGAAATGGCACCGCGCCATTAAAGCCATTATATGCTCGTTTTATGCTATGAGAGTTCTTAAATTTACCTCTGATGCATGTCCCCAGGAGGCATCTCATCCGGTTCCCGGGACCGAGAACATCCAAAAGCGTGTATTATACCTTTATACAAGCCCTGTCATATTCTTCTACTAAAACCTTTCTACAAGCGCGAGTGACTTCTAATATATCCCCGGTGCTTGGGACTCTTTGCGGTTCTTGAGAAAGCTCTCTAAAAATAACCCCATATATACTTGTTTAGTGCAACCCCAGAATGGTCGTGAAAGCCATTATATGCTAGTTTAAGTAATGGGAGTTCTTAAATTGACCTCCCATGTCACCCGGATGCATCTTCGGCCTCTTATGCCCGTGCCTCGGGAGCGTCCGAAAGAATGTATTATATAACCTTTAATTGTGGTCGTTTTGAAGGCATTTTCGGATTGTTCTTGGACTGGTCATAATTTTCTCCCGAAACATTCATAGGGGTTCTGACATGACTTCTAACGTATCCCGGGTTATTGGAACCCTTTACTTTGCCTCGAATGCCTCTAAATACCCCATTTATACTTTTCTAGTGCAATCCCAAATGGCCACGACATGGTTGTCAAAGCCGACATATATCCATTCCAAGCCATGAGAGTCCTTTGGAAAAAACTCCCATGTCTCTAGGAGGCATCCAACGACCTCGGTGCCCGAGCTATGGGAACGTCATATTGCCAACCTCGAAATAGCCTCGAAATGGTCAGAAAGCCGTCATATGTCCATTCCAAGCCATGGCGGTTCTTTAATTGACCTCCCATATCCTTAGGAGGCATCCCATTACCAATAGTAACCGGGCCCGCACACGTCGGGAAGCGTGAATTAGAACCTTCAGCTTTCGCGGTTTTGGATGCATTTTCAAACTTCTTCGGGCCCGCCTTGTTTTTCTCCGAAACCTTCTTAGGGGGCCTGCATCACTAGTAACGTATCTCGAGTGCTTGAGACCTTTTTTGTTGCATAAGAACGCCTCTAAATACCCCATTTATACTTTTCCGTGCAACCCCGAAATGGTCGTGAAAGCCGTCATATATATTTGTTTGAATCCATGATAGTTTATAAATTGATCTCTCATGGCCTCCGAAGGCCCTTGCCCTAAGAATATCCGAAAACGTGTATTATAACTTTCATTTTTTGCGGTTTTGGAGGCATTTTTCGACTTCTCCGGGCCCGCAAGATTTTTCTCTTGAAACCTTCCTACGGGCACGGACATGACTTAGAATGTATCTCGGTACTTGGGACCCTTTGTGTTGCCTCATAATTCCCCGAAACCCTATTTATACTTTTCAAGTGCAACCCCGTAAATACCGTGAAATAGTCATAAAAAGCTGTTATATTCCCGTTCTAAGCCATGATAGCTCTTAAATAGACGTCCCATGTCCCCATGTGGCATCATATGGCTTCCGCTGCCCGGGCTCCGGGAAAGTCCGAAAGTGTGTATTATATAAAAGCGTGTATTATATAAACCTTTCAATTTTGGCGTTTTGGGAGCATTTTTGAACTCCTTCGTGTTCCATCACATTTTTCTCCCAAAACCTTCCTAGAGTCTCCGACATGACTTGTAATATATATATTGTGGGTGCTTGGTACCCTTTGCATTGCCTTAGAATACATCTAAATACCCCATTTATGCTTTTCCACTATAAACCCCCGGAATGACCCCGAAATGGTCGTAAAAGTCGTTATATGTCCGTTCCAAGCCATGTGATTCCTATAATGGAATGACCTCCCATGTCCCCAAAAAAGGAATCTCCACGGCCTTTGATGCCCGTGCCACGTGAACTTTCTTAAGCATGTGAGTACGACGTTCAAATTCGGCTATTTTGGAGCCTTTTCTGAATTCTACGAACTCAATCATATATTTTTTCTGGAAACCTTCCTATGTGCTCTGGCAAGACTTGTAACATATCCGGGTGTCTTGGACCCTTTATATTGCCTCAGAAAGCCTCTAAATATCCAATTTACAATTTTTCGACGCGAACCCCGAAATAACAATGAAATGGTTGTCAAACTCAAAGCCGTTATATGACCGTTATAAGCCATCGGAGTTCTTAACATGAGCTCTCATGTCCCTAAGAGGCATTCTATGGCCTCCCGTGCCCGGGTTCCCAGGAACGTCCAAAGCGTGTAACTCTCAATTTTGGCGTTTTGGGGGTATTTTCTTACTCCTCTGGGCCCGGTCATAATTTTCTCCCAAAACCTTCCTAGGGGCTCCATCATGACTTATAACGTATCCCGGGTGCTTGAGACCCTTTGTGTTGCCTCAGAGAGCCTCTAAATACCCCATTTACACTTTTCTGGTGCAACCTAGAAATGGCCGTGAAAGTCGTCACATGTCCACTTCAATTCTTAAATTGCATAATGTCCCAATTAAAAAATATTGAATGGCGTATAACCAATTTACTATACCCATTATAATAGAATTATATTATTCTAAAGACATGCACTCTCTCTCTCCATATTATTCTAAATGGGTTTGTTTTATTATCTGAACTTATTTTATCTTATTTTAACTTATTAGAACTTGATGAAAATTATTGAAATTGTGATACTTTTATAAAAAATATATATTATATATATAATATAATTATAAATTTGAATATGCTTGTTTACATCATTCTATGCATTTGTTTATAAATTTGCATTTATCTATTAGCTTTGGAGAGAAGGTTGAGCCAAGAATATAAGGTATTATTATTTAATATAATTACAAACTTGATATCCTAGATACATGCATTGCTATTATCATCAAATGAATAGCATTTCATATTTGATAAATTTAGATTTAAAAAAAAACTACTTTTGAGTATTAACTAGAAAATAACTTCATCTCAGCATGAACAATAGAGGTATCTTCTTTCAAGAACAATAGAGATATTAGCTAGAATAGTAACATCAATTTTGATTTACATATCATAATTATCGTCAATAAACCTAGATTCCAACTGTCCGTTCTATTCAACTTTTTTTGACTTTATCGAAACCAATTTTATCTCATCTCGAACTAATCTTATCTTATAGAAACTTATATTTTCGAAATGAATTAAAATAAGTTAATAGAACATAATCTTCGAGTTTAATACTAATATACTATATTGTCTATATCGATGCCCTTTTTTTTTTTTTTTTAAGTATTACCTACCTTGTTACGAACACTTCTAATAATAAAAATAACTACCTAGTTATGTAAATGAATAAAAAGAAGGAAAAATTCACAACCCCCATTTCCTTCCAGATGAAAACTACAGGCCTACTACGACTATTACTCAAGATTAAATTCAGACTTCGAGATATTTCATTGCGGTCACATTCACAAATCGTAGAACTTTGTCAACTAAACAAAATCGAGAAATTGCTGTGAAAAATCATCTCTGTTTGTGATGCAGATGTTTAAAGAAAATTATAAGCAGATGATGAGGTCGAAAATGTCCCCATGGATGCAGGCAGCCAAGCTGCGATGAAGATGAAATGCACTGGATGTTTACTGAAATACTTGGCTAGTGTTTACCTATTCATTATCCCGTATTCTACACATCTTGAGAAAATTCATCATTGACTTGGGATTTTAAAACTTATTTCAGCCTAAGTCAAAGGTAGAAAGTTAGCAGTAGCATGGTCATATTGCAATGTAATGTTATATGTTAAGGGAGTATTCCTAACATTATTCCTTGAAAATTCCTCCCAAGAAACCCTAACATTCAATCATTTTCAGCCGCAGCTTATCTTGTTAAAATTTGGAATTCTTTGTGTGTATTCATTCATGAAACTCAGAAAACCTAATAACTAATTACTAAAGGGGTCTTATTGGAAGCAAATATATGCTTGTATTGGAAATTAAATTCAGTTAGTTACTCTTTTTTATAATAACTAAATATTGGCCTCGCTTACGCCTCCAGTAAGAGAAATTTTTCATTTATTAATATTATACTTTTAAAATAATAACACTAAATAACACTTGGTCTAGTGGTTAAGACTTTAGTATATCAACTTGAAGTCATTAGATCGAACCCTATAGCATGCAACTTCTAATTTTTTTAATTGTATGTCCATTACATGGAGTAAAATGCCCTTAGGGAGAGCTACGTGCTGGTAAACCGTTCGTTTAGGAACGCCTTTTAATATATTAGTATAGATTGCATTGGATATTCAATAGATCTTATAAGAGACCGCTTAATTTTAACATAAAAATTAGACCCCAAGTCCATATTAAGAAGAGAACATGCCACCTTTTTTAATATAATGACTAGTTTAATCTATTTAGGGACCGATTAATCTATTTCGTGACCGGGCTTAATCTATTCAAGATTGACATTCTTTAATCCATTCAAATGACTAGTTTAATCCAGTTCAGTAAGACTACCGAGTTATTTTTTTGAAATTATCTCGTTGTAGTTCGATAATCAAGAAAAAAAGAAAGGAGAAGAGAATGGATGACCCTGGATAATATTGGGTTAGAGTGAAATCGAATGGGCTTGTTAGAAAAAATTCGAGTCTTGGGTTCGTCTAATTTTATGTTAAAATTAGACCGCCAATTCCTAATAATTTGTGTTGGATATTAGAGTTCAATAATACTACTAATGATATATCATACGGCTTTCGATATTTTTCACAATTTATAAATGGATTTTTTTTATTATAACCACTTTATACTTTTTTATTAATCATTTTACCACCTTAATTTCACTAACTTCACCACCACTTACGTTTCTAACTCTATTTCTCCATCCAACGTGGTCCCACCTATTAATTTCCCTAAATTCCACCCTATAACTCCATAATTCTTCCATTACTCCATCTCAAACCTTGCCCATAATCTCAAATCTCTCTCAATTGTCAAAATTCTTCCAAAGCTTAAATCTACAATTAGGAGAGGGTAAAATCATATATCGACGATGTATTTCAATCTACATGAAATTTCAAAAATTACCGGGGACCAATCAAGGAGATATAGAGAGGAAGAAAAGGGGAGGAAACATAATTTTGGACTGAGAAATGTCAAGTGGAAAACATAATTTATATATATATATATCGACTATGTATTAAAAGCTAAGGTGATAAGATACAAAAAAAGCAAGTATAAGGTGGTTATTATCAAAGTGGCAAAACATAAGGTGGTTATTATAAAAAAATTCTTTATAAATTCACTTGTTCCGTTCATTTCCATGTCAACAAATAAGATTTTCAATATTATTCAGAGTTAGTTGATTGGTTCCTCCTTACCAACTATGGTAGCACTAACTACTTGCAAGTTGCAAATAGTTGCAATATCAAACTTAATATTTTCAGATCAAGTATCGCTGCATTTACATTCACAATTACGAATCGTAGACCATGTCCACTTAAGAAGTTCAGAAATTGCTGTAAAAGATCATCTCTAACTGCCAAGCTGCGATGAATACTTAGCTCGTGTAAGTCCACCGCGATGAAGATACATCAAATGCGACATGGAAATTTAATATCTTAATACATCCTTATTTATGAAATGCAAACCTAGAAATTTAGTAATAGCATGACACCGTCATGGAAATGCTATTCCTCAGAAATTCCTCCCAAGAAATGCTTACCTACTAAACGATCAAGCTTCAGCCGCAGCTTCATTTTGGTACCAACCCACAACTTAGGGAAACGGACACAGTTGTCTTAGCATTATATGAACTTGAGTAGAAATTTACAGAAATTTTTGGTCAAATATAGTTATATAGTGTATTATTGCTTGAGATGTTAGTACAAGATTCATTTGCCATATATGATATACTTATACAACATATAGTAATAAGGATTGTCACTAGATATTCTCCGAATGCATTCTTTTCACTTAAAAATTTTTGAACCGAAATCATTAGATCCGGTTGGACCATTTTACCTGGCTATACCTTATGTTGACACTTGATTGAACCATATCGGTAGACCTCATTGGATCAGACCAGAAATTTATGGTTTTTTAAAGTAAAGAGAATGCACCATATATCCTCCTTCTAGCATATGTGTGCATAGAGAAGCAATTTTTTTGTGAGGGTATGTACAAAAGGCACCACTTGGAATGATTAATCTAATATGTACGTTAATTTGAAGTATATTGTGCTTAGCAGATCTAAAGTTACATATATATAAGTATATACCTATATAAATTTTATATTTGTCATGTCAATAATCACTTTATCATGGTTAAAATTTTGTAATGAATGCGTATCGTATCTTACTTGGATTGTTTTTTTTTCCTCCTATTCAGTGGATTAATTTGCGGATTGAGAGAGCAATTCATCTAGAGATACTATAGAACCCCGAAGAGAGTTTAGAGAGGTTAGAGAGTTTAGAGATCCAATTATCTCCTTGTATCATCAATCTCATATTGAAAGTTCTAGTACAAATTTGTGGTTTTCTCTTATTCAAAGTTTTCAGGTAAATCTTATATGTTCTTTATTGTGTATTTTTATTTATTCATTTATGTTGATTCCAACAAGTCATATTTCGATTGCACTATTTGTTAGCCACAACATTTTCATTCCTAACAACATTATCTAAATATAAAATATGGAGTATGATTTAGCATTTGTCATTTGAAACATCCATAAATTATCAATAATGCACTCCACTTTTTCCCTTCTTACAAGCTAATAGCATGAGAGTGAAGGGAACATGAAAGACATAACGTAAAATTTTAATCCTAATGCAAGACGTTGGTGAATATAGAGGAATAAAGAAAACAAAGAGTGCACTTAAGAAGACCCTCCCATAATTAACACCATAATACCTAACCAAGAAACTATAGTGTGCAGCACCACGTACAAAGCCGCCATGAATGCCACGGACATCATGGCGAGGGAAATCCCGAGCAATGGAAGCGCTGAAGTCAAGTGATAGTAGGACGAGCCTGAGATCATCAAGGTGAGCCCATATGAGGGCGACCACAGCAAGGATGGCGCTATACATGGCAATGGTGTTGGTGATCACAAACACTTGAAAGGCACACTTGTGGGCTAAAAGTGGCCATGCCTTCGTCGGGCTTATTGTTGTTATAGCCACCAGGGATGCTGGAGCCGGAAGCATAGGTCACTGTGGCTACTAGGGTGGAAACTAATAAAAGTGTGTTGATTCTCTCCTTGTACTTAATTTTCCGTTTTGTTTTGGGATGGCTTTGCACTAGGCTTAGTGGTTGGTTTTTGCACCATAAAGGTTGCTGACTTATCGTGATTGTTTACAGGCAAGGGTGCACTATTGGGGTTATGTGTGGTTAATTCTGCGCCAATATAGTTTATGTTGATGTAGTGCAATTGAGGGGCTCTCGGAACACCCGCATATCTTAATGACAACCAAGTCAAGCGCTGCATAATTGAAAATCAAAAGATAAATTAATACCGATATATAGTTAAAAAAAAAAAAAGTAATTGTTGTGGTTGTTAGCTAATTATTGTTCTAAGTGGTAGCTATTAGTTGTTAAGTATAGCTATTTAGAATAGATGTAAAAAATCAAAATAGCTTTTAAAATATATAGTGTTTGTTAAAAGTTAAAACTGGTTTTGGATTAGTGTATACAAGAATGAGAGATGAACTATAATCTACCTTCATAATGTGTTTTTTAACTTTTTGCGGCGCTTCCTCGATCACCAAAAACTACCTTAAAAATTTTGTTTCATCATATATCATTTTTCTCCCTTAATTAATAAAAACTATTAAAATCAATTAAGTTAGAGTCCTTTGCTATCAATTTTTAGAGATTATCTTAACACAAGTGCCACTTTTTTTTTCATGATATTGCAAATATCATACACGCCCTCGTCCCCCACAACTTTACTCGAACAATTTATAACAAACACAAATTGCGTATATTACCATTGATACAAGTTGATCATATATATACATTTAAAATAGAATATTCTGTGGATATATTTTGTAAATAAATATGTTATCTTTGATTTCCTAATACAATTAGGAATATCATTAATTTATAATCTATATTTATTGATTAGTGGAAAGCACTCCAATCATAGATTTTCAGTGAATCTAGCAATTTAGTTAAAAACAATATGTAAGCGTAAGTACCTCGTCAAATGAAGGAACATTGTCTCCATAATCCTCAGCAATGTCAAGAGCTGTACATCCATCTTTGTTCTGGACGGTTAACTTGACTCTGTCATCCCATGTTAAAACATAAACCACTTCAGGATGTTTCCCTTTGGCACCCAAAAGCAATGGAGTGTTGCCATCATCATCTTTCATGTTGATCATCGTCTCGAGTTCCGGCTCTCGTAAAATATACTTAACAACCTCAGCTTTGCCACTTGCAGCTGCCACATGAAGGATGTTTTGGCCCTTTTTGTTCAGCAATAACCTTGAATTGTTAGGCAACTTTGTAAAGAACTCCTTGACAACTTTGATATTGCCTCCGGTGCATGCTGAATGGATAGGAAAGAAGCCATTTTCGTCGATTTTGAAGGCTTGGTTTATGAATGTATCGATGATGTACTTAACCCCATCATGGAAGCCTATATAAGCCGCATAAGATAGTGGCCTTCTTCCCATTTCATCTGTCGTCTTATATAAAAGTTCACTATATTCTTTCAATATCATTTCCAAGACATCTGCTCATTTCGAGTAAAATTGATGTAATTAGTTTCTGGAACAAACTTGTTAATTTAATTTTTGTTATTTTTACAGGAAATTGACCTGTCTAAAGCCGGCGCAACTCTTAATCATAAGGTAACTTAAATTGAAGGTGATAAGAATCAAACCACCAACCTCATAGTTAGAATATGAGAGCTCTTACTATTTGAACTCTCACTTGATACTTGCATATAAAAGAAAAGATAAATTTCCTAGTTAAGATTACATTTTACTAGGGATAAGAAGCATGAATATGCTATAAAAAACATGAATTTGCTTTAAGATATGGTACTTCTCAAACTTCCGAGAAATAGACTACCTCCTTTTCTTTTTACACTTATTGACGTTATTCACATATATACATACGAGTTTGGATCCTCTAGAGTTTTAATAAGAGCTACATTCTTTCTTTCTTTTTTCATGTAACCCCATGCGCTTCTTTGATTATTAATAACTTTAATTGCGCACAAGTAAAGATTATAAAAAGTTAATTTTTTGAAATTATATGTTGAGATGAATATAACAAGATCTCACTTGACTATTCTTTTCTTTACATAATAGAGATAAAATAGAGTCAAAGTTAGTTGATGGATCATGATAGATACGGTAAATGGACAAACTAATCAACAAAATATAAATACTAACAACAGAAGTAATTAATTGTAAGGTGCAAAAAATATCTTAAAAAATTTGTTTGTTTGTCTTGTCTATCAAGCTCCTAAAACTGTGTGACAAACCACTTGGTTTCAACTATTTAGTAACAGAGTAAGTACCCCTAAAAAAAAGTAACAGAGTAAATATATAATTGAAGATACTAATGTTAAAAGTTGTGCATTGACAAACATGCAAAGCATACAATATAATAGAACTAAAAGAAACAAAGAAAAAACAATTTATATTTTGGATGATAATTTATAAGAAGTAGGCATCATGTCAGTATTCAAATCAATTATACTTGTGCACACAATTTAATAATTGTTAGTAGTTTCCTTCAAAAAAAAATTTGTTTGTAGGATACTGTGTATCTTTATAAATAAAAAGTGTAACTACAAAAATTGGAAAAATGATAAAGAGAATTAATGAAGAGAGTCCACATCATATGAGTATGAAAATATACTTCTTTTTAAGTCGTTTCTTCACTTTGATGTGGTACCTCACATCTTTGACCTAATCAAACCCTCATATAGACATAGTGATATGATAGCTTCAAAATTAGTGGTGAAGAAACACACAACTGTTCCTTTTAGCGGTGTAGGATTAGTGCTTTGTATCCGGTACTTTCACTTCTAGTATACTAGTAGTATACTAGTATGACATAGGATGTCAACTAACTTAGTTAGTTAAAGTCTAGGGAGGTGGTGTTCAAGAACTGGGATCAAATCTCGTCTACATCATTTATCTTTGTACCTCTTTCTACACCAAAAAAAAGTATATTTCTGACGTTGTTATTTATTTCGAACTTACTTTATTGAATACCAATTTTTTAATGACAATACTTTAATAAGCTCACTCACATTCACATTCCAGTCACTAATCCGCAGAATCTCATACTCATATAACATAAGCTAAAAGTTATTTTTTTGGACTTTAGAAAAGGAAATATAGGAAGTTTATCTAAACATAAAGGAAGTATTTGGTAGTGATTAGTGAATGTTTAGGAAGATCAGGTAGCAAATAGCAATATGTTCTAATCGCTTACTAAATACAAGGCAGGAATAGAAATGCAATTTTAGACCGGACCTCATACTATTGACAAATCTAAATTCTAATTAATGAGTACTGATAAAGTATTGTAAGTACCTTTGTTTTTGGCAATAATTGCAGCATGAACAACTGATTTCCCTTCCAACAATTGATTTTCAGCATCCGGATACGCTGCAACTACATCTTCAGAAAGCATATCTGTAACAAGCCCCCAAAACTCTGCTTTAATCGCCAAATAAAGTGGAGAAATCCCCTGCTTATTCAACTGGTAAAATGTTTTAGGGCATTTCCTAAACAAACACTCAGCCATTTCCTTTTGCTGATTCTCTAAAGCAATATGAAGGGCAGTGTTCTTATAATCATCATGGTTTTCCCTCTCCAACATCGAAATCTCACCGCGACGATCAGCACCAAGAACTAATTCCTTAACAGCGTGTAGCTGACAAGACTTTGCAGCAACATGGATAGGAAGATCACCATTCGAGTTTTGAACTTGAAGAAGTTCTGGATTTTGTTGAATGATGAAATGAATGAACTTTGATAGTCCGGCACTTGCCGCCAAATGAAGAATGGTGCTGTTATCAGACTCCCAGACAAGATCAGAGAAGTCGCCACCCTCGCTAACTTCACACCACAAGCCATTGATGTCGTTGTTCATAAGCATTGCATAGTGGGCTGCGTTGATGCTGGTCTTGGGTGGTGAAGGTAGTGTGCTTGTGGTTATAAGACCGCTTCTGCTACTGCTTGGATCACCTTGTAGTTGGTGGTGATTATTGGGAAGTTGTTGGTGTTGTAGTTGTATAGCCATGAATCATGAATGAAATGAACTTCAATAAAGAACAGAGCACTTACCAGTTACCACTTAATATACTTAGTAGTTAGAACTTTTTAGTTTTTAGTCACTTAATTTGTGAAAATGATAGCCTATAGGGGTTATATATTAGTTTTTTTTATGGTGATGAATGCTTTTGGTAGGTTTTGAGAACTACGAGGGACAAAAAATTTGAGCTGGAAAGAGAAAGGCATGCTATTTTCCTACTATTGACAGTGGAAATAATACTTTTATAAAGATAATCCGAATAATTGAGGGGAAAGACAGATGATGGAACAATATGGCTTTTATTGTTTTTATCTCAACTGGGTTCTTTATTTTTTAGGTGTGTGTCTGTGTGGTGGTGGTTGTTATTGTTGTGATTTAGAAACTAAGTGTTAACTAGATTGTGCAATAATCAACAATAATCAAGAAGAATTGTGAAATTGAAACAACAAACAAGTAATGCAAAGAGGAATGAAAACAAGAAAGAACACACCAAGATTAACGTGGGAAACCCGAGCTCCGGGAGAAAAACCCACAAACTTGCACTACGGAAACAATGGAGAATCAATGGTGAACATACAATCTCTCACAAACTCACTCTCTCTCCTAAAACCCTAGAAAAGATGAGGCTCCAAGTTTTAACAATGAGATATGTGTGCTACACCCTCTAAAACCAGAAAATAGGCTATTTATACTCATAGGACTAAACGCAATCCAAGGGCCACGATTAAATCTTAAATCGCGAAAAAACACGAGCAGACTGAATTGCCCGCCCGGGCCCGAAGAATCGCCCGCCCGGGCTCAGCCGCCCGCCCGGGCCGAAATGAAGCCCGCCCGGTGCAGGGTACTCCTCGCCATTCTGCCTCAAACTGCTCCAAAAACGCACGCCCGAGCCAAAATCCGCCCGCCCGGTCTGCTGGGCCAGCAGCTCCTTTGGTGCGCTCCTTCTCCCCGCCTAGCTTGCTCACCCATCTCCACCAAACCCAACAATCTCCCACCTGGAGATCGGTTTAGCAAGAGAACATCCTACCATAAATACCCGATGACCATCACCATCACCTCTCCATACATTGGCCATAGCCAAACCCGCTTCCCCTTCACCAAAGGAAACGACACTGAGGTCTCAACCAATCCCGATCCAACATCTCTCCAAATCCATCACGGTCATACTCCCACCTAGATGCATTCCCGAGCATCACCATCATGCTCCCACCTAGCCTAAGCACGCCCATGACAAAACACATCTCCTCTACACCAAGGAAATGACATTGAAGTTTGGACCAACTCCAATACAAAGAAATCAAAGTCAACACCGACTTTGATTCTCAACAACAACACCTCCAAAACATTGTAACATCCCTACACAAACCTACACACGCTCCTAATTCCGAGGTCGGTTCATCTAAGAGACACCACAAACAAATGAAGACCCTTCCTCTCCAACCAAGGAAGACCATTGAGGTCCAAACCAAGCCCAACAAAAAAATCACCACTAAAGTCAAAGAAGCTTATCATTGTTCTAAAAGCAAAACTCACATTGCTCCCACCCGAACAATACACCCTTTGCTCCACTAAGAATTTCCGGCACAACATGCTTGTGTGCCGCCCTTCACCTTGTGCGTTTACCGGTCAATTTGCCACCGGGATACCGCTTCACCACGGTTCTCATCCCTTGGCCCACTATCGATAGGTTTCCGACCGAACGACACCTTACATGAAGTTCCCACCCCAATTCCGGGCCCCTTTCTTGTGCTCCCCATGGTGTAAAGAGTTCCACATCTTGTCCCCCGAGCTATGACCATAGCTCTCTTGACAAGCTTCCAAGAACCACCATCAAACACAACCTTGTGACCCGATGTAGCAAGTTGGGTCACCGATATCAAGCTTTTCTTCAACCTTGGGATGAACTTGACATTCTTCAACTCCAACGAGCCACCATGAGTGAGTTTCACACTCACGTCACCTTGCCCCATGACTTGCACTACCTTGCCATCTGCAAGATAGACTTCTCCAAGCTTTCCGGATTTGAAGTTCCGAAACAACTCCTTGCATGGTGAGGAATGGTGAGAAGAACCCGAATCCAAGACCCATGATCCCGAGCACCCAACCAACTCTTCCGGTTCATTCATGCTTACCATCAAAACATCGGAATCGTACTCCGAAATCAAGTTATTTGATGCTTCTTCTTCATCATCACTTTCTTGAACCTTTTTCTTCCCTTTCCCATTCACTCTCTTTGGACAATCTCTCTTCAAATGCCCTTCATCACCACAACCCCAACACACCACATGAGCTCCCCATTCGGTTTACCATGCCCCCTTGACTTCGATCTTCCATGACTTGCATTTCCCCTTTGTTGATTCCTTCTCCCCCTACTTTCACTACTATATGCACCACCCAATGATTCACCGGACTCTCTCCTTCGAATGCTCTCACTCAAAATCAAGTCCCTCACATCATCATATTTCAACTTCTCTTTGCCGGAGGAGTTGCTAATGGCGGTCACCATAGTTTCCCATGACAAGGGTAAAGAAGACAACAAAATCAATGCCTTCACTTCATCCTCAAATTTGATATCCACCGAAGACAATTGACCCAAAACCAAATTGATCTCATTAATGTGTTCGGCGGCCGAACTACCATCAACCATCTCCATGTCAAACAAACGACGCATCAAGTATACCTTGTTGATAGCCGATGGTTTCTCATACATACTTGACAAAGTTTCCATCAAACCCGCCGTTGTTTTCGCATCCTTGACATTGAAAGCCACACTCCGGGCTAATGTCAATCTCACAACTCCAAGTGCTTTTCTATCAAGAACTTTCCATTCATCCTCAAGCATACCACTTGGTCTCTTTCCCTCAAGAGGCAAGTAAAGATTCTTTTGATACAAAAGATCCTCCATTTGCATTTTCCAAAATCCGAAATCTTTACCATCAAACCTCTCAATCCTCAATTTCCCTTCTTCCATTGTTAAGTTTACCCAAAAATTCAAAATTTGATTTTTCAACACCAAAAAATCCAAACTTTGATTTTTCAACCACAAATCCTAGTTTACCAACACAACACTAAATCACTTTCCCCCAAGTTAAAACCTTAGCTCTTGATACCAATTGTTGTGATTTAGAAACTAAGTGTTAACTAGATTGTGCAATAATCAACAATAATCAAGAAGAATTGTGAAATTAAAACAACAAACAAGTAATGCAAAGAGGAATGAAAACAAGAAAGAACACACCAAGATTAACGTGGGAAACCCGAGCTCCGGGAGAAAAACCCACAAACTTGCACTATGGAAACAATGGAGAATCAATGGTGAACATACAATCTCTCACAAACTCACTCTCTCTCCTAAAACCCTAGAAAAGATGAGGCTCCAAGTTTTAACAATGAGATATGTGTGCTACACCCTCTAAAACCAGAAAATAGGCTATTTATACTCATAGGACTAAACGCAATCCAAGGGCCACGATTAAATCTTAAATCGCGAAAAACACGAAGCAGAACTAAATTGCCCGGGCCGCAAGAATCGCCCGCCCGGGCCCGCCCCTCTCTCGGGCCCAAGACCAGCCCGCCCGGCCCACACGCCCGTCCGGGCCGAAATGAAGCCCGCCCGTGCAGGGTACTCCTCGCCATTACGCCTCAAATCGCTCCAAAACGCACGCCCGAGCCAAAATCCGCTCGCCCGGGAGCCGCCCGCCCGGGCCCATAATCGCCCGCCTGGGCGGCTGGGCGCCAGCTCCTTTGGTGCGCTCCTTTCTCCCCGCCTAGCTTGCTCACCCATCTCCACCAAACCCAACAGTTGTGGGTTGGGGGGGGAACTAAGTTCTAACCAATTCTATACAAGATAATTCTCGTTGCATCATTGCTAATTTACACAAACCAATCCAGTCTTACAAAATATTGATAGACTTCATATAGACTGGAAAAATGATCACATGAATAAGTTTAGAGTTAATCAAACAAAATTTTAGGGATTGAATTGTGTTTTTCTAGCAATGTGCCATGAGATCGTTAAGGCTTTATGCACCCTTTTCTCATGGGAAATTCTACATAGTAGCCCCCAACTTTTACATTTTCTACATGGTAGCACTTCTTAAATTTTTTATACTTGGTAGCCCCAAACTTTTAGGTTTTCTACATGGTAGCACTTATTAAGTGAATTCCGTTAACTTGTCGTTAGTTTTAACATTTATTAGTCTGGCACGCAAATCGATACTTTTTCGACACCCAAAACGAGTATTTCTGATCATTTTTTGACAATTCCGGCCTTTAATCGAGTCTTTAAGGACAAAATTGCCCCCATTTCATTGCCAAAAAATGATCAGAAATATCCGATTTGGGTGTTGAAAAAGTCTCGAAGCGTGCTAGATTAATACATGTCAAAACTAACGACAAGTTAACGGAATTCACTTAAGAAGTGCCACCATGTAGAAAACCTAAAAGTTTGGGGCTACCAAGTATAAAAAATTTTAAGAAGTGCTACCATGTAGAAAATCTAAAAGTTGGGGGATACCATGTATAATTTCCTTTTTTTCATTAGGTGGAATCAATGTTTTGAGTGATGTGTATTTCTTAAATTATTAGGCAATGTGTAACACTCCGTAATTTTCACTCTTTATTTTTGGCGTTGTTTGCATTAAAAATGATATTTGCCGTTAAAATAAAATAATTTATTACTAAAAACTATTTTTGTAAGTGTATAATTATTTAATTATTGTATTATGTTGTTGTGTTGATTAATTTAAAGTGTATATATTTATTTAGGAATTTATTTGTTGTTATTATCAATGTGCGTATTTGTTGTATAATATAGTTAGTAATTTTTATTCTATAAAATTAGGTAGCGTGTGATTTTATTTTTAGCATTGATTATATTTTGGACCGACCAACGTAACGAATTTTGCAACCCCATTTCCTTCTTATGCTGTCCGAAATTTAGAGGAGTATTAAGCATAGTATTAGCATCTTCTAACCCTCTTTGTAACCACCAAGAGATGAGGATCAGAGTCAAACCTTCATAAACCCCCCATCAATTGCCACCATTAACCCTCCATTAACCCACCTTAATGCACCCTTAAACTCTTTGCTTAATGAGGTGAATAATCTCATTACTTTCTGCACTTTAACCCCCCTCCAAAAGCTGGAAACAATCAGGAAAAACGCATCACAACTCTTCTTCTTCTCCCTTCTCGCATTTTCGGCCAATTCTGCACACCTAACTTGTTTGCATCATATCTCCTTCGTCTCTTATCGGAATTGGACGTGTGAGTAGTCAAAATTCATCTACTCGGAAAAGTCTTGCTCCTGGTATAATTTGTTTTTGAAGAGAGTGAAAGATGCATCTGCAGTTTCCATTTCAAACAGACGGCTCATCCGATTTTCTTGGAGTTTTCGGGAGGAATGTTATTCTCTTCTTTCTTTGCCATTCTAATATTATTTTCCACCTAAAATCAAGGTAACTAGCATCTCTTCCAGCACGTTAGGATTAGAGTAGTGATTTTGGTATTGTTAGGATTTATGTTAGTAGGCTAGAAATCATGTTATTAGGCTTAGGAATATGTTAGGGTGCTATTAGAATTGTTCTTGTTATTTTTATTCATGTTAGTATCATGTTAGGGTTTTATAAATGTTATTTTTCATGCTTAATGTTATGCTTGGGTTGTTATATGTATTATCATCATGAAAGTATTAGGAATTTGTGAAAAATTAGTAGCATGATGTTAGGGTTATGTTTAAGCATGTTTGTTGAATGTTGTTTAAGGTTGGGTGTGGTTTTGGATGAATTCTTGTGGTTTTAGTAATCTGAAAATTTATTTATTTTGGGCTATGATTCATGTATTTGTGATTAATCATGTTAGAATAGTTATTTTATGTTGAATTATCATGTTTGGGGGCTATGTAATTTATGTTTTATGTTAATCCTCATGTTAAACTAGTTAATTTCTATGGTATGATCATATATTGGCTTTGGTATGTTTCATTTTGATGTATGAGTATGTGTGGTGAAAATTTGGGTGAAATAGCATACCTATTGTTGTGCACGAGGAAAAGAAATAGAAGGCCTTTCTCGGTCCGCGAGCTATTTCACGACCCGCGACCGGTTTGGGACGTTGTATGTTCAAAGTGTCATATCTCGCCGTTTTACCTCGGAATTGAGCTTATGACCACTTGTTGGAAATCTATTGAGATAAGCTTTAACATGCATTTGGAATTTTATAAAAAATACTATGTAGTCTGAAAGTTATGTCTATTTGAAGTTGCTGCTTATGTTTAAAACCATTTCAAAAGGCGTACCTTGTTGTGTTGAAGCATGTTAAGACTTGTTTTGAGGTGAAATCTTGATATATGGAGCTTTTTGAAGAATTGTTGCATGTTTTATTTATTTATTTATTTTTATTATTGAGTTGAATGATATATTTACTTATAGTTATATTGTGAGTGTCTTATTTATTTTATGATGGTATTGTTGTTTGTAATTAAATTGAGATTATAATAATATTGTACTTTCATTAATCAATATCTAAGTTGTCGACGTTACAGTATTCGAGGGAGAATAATACTGTCTTTAGTACCATTTCGTCAAGAGTTATGTACCGGGGGTATTATAACTAACGTTGTAATTAATCTTGTACTCAAACTCAGACAACGAGAGTGTAGTAGTTAGAGTATTTGATTATACTGTGTTTTTGGTGTATAATTATGTTTTAATGAAGGTCTATTCTTTTTAGTCTAGTGAAATGATTTTATTAGTATTATTATTACAAATACTTTTTTTTTTTTGCTAAATAAGTAAGTTTTCATTCAATCAAACAACTTCATACAACCTATCCTAACTCACACCAAACAAACCAACTAGGTTGGACGAACCCAAACAGCTATACACATCATATCTCATTACAAACTCATAAACCATTGCTGATCTCGACTAGTAATTCTCTTAGGCATAACAACATTTATTCTAAGTCTAATGTCACTTTTCATTCTCTTAACACTACTACTAATAGTAGCCACACTATTGTTCCAATAGCATTCATTCCTGCATTTCCATACATGATAAACAACAGCAGCTATACCAACTAAGATCACCTGCTTCTGAAATTTAGACTTAGAGCTTCTACTAACCCATCTGCAAATCTGTTGTAAATCCAGAGCAGCAGTAGTAATACCCAGCTAGATCTTAATCTCTTGAATACACCCAGTACTGTTATTACACTTAAAAAACAAGTGTTGATGATTTTCTGCTTGCAATCCACATAGCAAACATTGATTTGTATCACTGATACCTATTTGTTTCAATCTTTATGTTGTCTGTAATTTTCCTTGTACTGCCAGCCAAATTATGAACCTATATTTAGGTACACTTAGCCTATTCCAAACCACTTTCCCCCAAGAAACTCTCTCCTGAGCTCCAGTAATTTTCCCATAAACATCCTTCACTGAATATTTATCCATTGTACTCAATTCATCTCTTGTATAAAAAAACTTCAGAATTTCTTTCACCTGACAAACTTTCTTCCAGTACCAGCTAGCATCTGCCTTAGGTGTATAGGACCACCAATCAGTGTTCTTAATATACACTGAATGGACCCATTTAATCCAAACATTATCTTGTTTGGAAGAAATGGCCCATACATATTTCCCCATACAAGCTATGTTCCATTGTTTCACATTTCTAAAACCCAATCCTCCTTCATTCTTGTCTTTACAAACCTGCTCCCATGCTACATAACCAGGTTTATGACTGAAATAGTTACCACTCCACAAAAATGCTCTGTAAACTTTCACCACATCTTGTAATACTTTTTGAGGTAAAACATATACCTATGCCCAGTATCTGTGTATACTAATGAGTACTGAGTTGACCAGTTGAGCCCTAGCCATGTAGGAAAGATTTCTGGAACTCCAGATCTTTATCCTAGCAACCATCTTCTCTAATAATATCTCACATTGAGCAGCAGAAATTCTCTTAGAACAGATAGGTACACCTAGGTATTTAAATGGTAATTTGCTGAGAGTAAAACCTGAAGCAGAAACAATCCTCTGAACCTCAGCCTCAGGCATGCCACTTGTGTACATAGCTGATTTCTGAGCATTTGCAATCAACCCAGAAGTCTTTGAAAAGAGCTTAAAAGCACCTAATAAGAGATATATTGAAGCAAATTCTCCTTTGCAGCAGAGAATCAAATCATCAGCAAAACACATATGAGTGAGCTTCAACTCCTTACATCTAGGATGAAATTTGAATTGAGAAAGCTCACTCATCTTATGCAATACTCTTGACAAATACTCCATACAAATGACAAATAAGAGGGGAGACATAGGATCTCCTTGTCTCAGCCCCCTCTTAGCAGGGAAAAAGCCTTTCATTGACCCATTTATAAGCAAAGAGAATCTGGGTGTTGTCACACATTCCATCACCAGATGAATAAACTTCATAGGAAAGCCTAATTGTTCTAGCATTTGCTTCAAAAATTCCCAATTGACAGTGTCATACGCCTTCTGAATATCAATCTTCAACAAGCAACTTGGTATCACATTCTTCCTCCCATAATGCCTTACCAGGTCCTGAACAACCATAATATTATGTGCAATATATCTCCCATGTACAAACCCTCCTTGATTTTCTAAGATCAAATCAGGAAGAATGCTTCTCAATCTATTGCATAACACTTTGGTTATACATTTATAGATAGTATTGCAATATGAGATTGGCCGTAATTCGAAGAATCGTCTTTGGACATTTAACCTTGGGGATCAATGTTAAAGCAAGTAGCATTCACTTCTTTCAACAAACCGCCACTCTGCAAAACATCTTTTACGACTTCTACCACTTCGGCTCCAACCATATCCCACACATCTATGTAAAAATATGTCCCAAAACCATCAGGACCATGTGACTTTTCCCCTGAAATAGAAAAAAGTGCAGTTTTTATCTCTTCAGATGTATAAGGGGCCTCTAAAATTGCTCTGTGTTGCTCAGTTATAACTGGACCACACTGAATCACCCGTGCTAACACATCAGATCTATCAGATGTATTACCTAGTAACTGATTATAATAGGCTAAAAAAGAGTCAGTAACACCAGTAGCATTATCCTTCCAATTTCCTTCTATATCATATATGCTATATATATGATTGTGCATCCTTCTAGCTTTTATGCTCTGATGAAATAAAGCTGAATTTTCATCTCCATGTTGTACCCAGTCCATCTTTGCTTTCTGTTTTAAAAATTCCATATGAGCAATATGATTCAAAGAATACTCCCGCACCGCAAGCAACTCTTGATTTCTAAGTCGCTCATCATGAGGTTTCGGATGCATTCTTTTTTGAGCCTCCATCATAGCATGAAAAGCCTTGACTTCGTTGCTTGAATTTCGTAGAGAAACCGCTTCTATTCAGCCTCCTTCAAGGCTCGCTTAACTAGCTTTAACTTTTTCATGACTCTAAACATCTTAGAGCCTTGAATGTTCACATCCCAAGCTTACCGAACAATGCTTCTAAACCGTGGAGCAGACTTTCCACATAGTATAATACCTTAAGGGTTTACCTCCAAAGTATCCTCCCTAGGATATATTGTAATGAGAGCGGTGAATGGTCAAATTCCCCCTCCTCTTGAAAACATGCTTCGCCGAAGAATAAACTTCTTGCCATCCACTGTTTGCCATTACTCTATCCAACTTTGAAAATACCCTCCGATTCCCCTGTTTGCTTGTTATTCCATGTATAAAAATGCCCCGAACATTTTATGTCCTACAAGGCACATTCTACCATACAAGCTCTTATATCATTCATTTCCACCTCTCTTACTTATGACCCAATTCTTTCATCGGGATTCATCACACAATTTAAATCCCCACACAAGAACCGGGGTTATTGTGTTTTTAACGTCCTCAAAGCTTTCCATAATTCCAACCTCCCACTTCCATCATTATATGCATAGATAAAAGTGCAATAAAATCCAACACTCCGGTTTAACGGCCGACAAAATAATGTATAAGCCGACTAGAAACACTTACAATACTCACAAAGGAAACTAGTGGCTTTCCAAGCTATCATGATTCTACCTCCATCATGGACACTTGAGTTAGAAGTGAAACACCATCCAGGGAACATTCTTTGATAAAGGCTACCAATATTCTTAGCCTTTACCTTTGTTTCAAGGAGGCTCACTAGTCCCGCAGAATGACTATTAAAATATGCTTTAACATCATTTTGCTTTTTGACCAAATTGAGCCCCCCTTACATTCCAAAGAAATGATCCTATCCATTAGGATAAGGAGAGATCCCCCCCTCCCCGTTGTCTCGTTGTTCAATTCCTACTCCAACATCACCAATCATCTCATCTATATTTTCACCTTCCATGTTCAAGGGCCGAAAAGTGTTTGTAGTAGCCGTAGATTTAACCCCGGATACCCTCACCCTAACAGGCTTCAATGCTCTCTGGAACCCCTCCTGGTCAACCTCTCCCACTTGCTCTGTAGGCTCAGGGAGCTTCCTGTTCTCTGGCACTAACTGAACCTTCTTTGGTACCCAAACTTTCTTGATTTTCTTAATTCTGCAACTTTGAGTATCATGCCCAATGCCTTGACAATTACCACATATACTAGGCTTCCATTCATAATGCACAGGCACCTCTGTAACACTGCCATATTCATTAACAAAAGAAACTGAATCTGGCAAAGATTGATTCAATTTTACTTCTACAAGAACTCTGGCATACTGCAACTTTTCTTTGTTTCTTGTAGCTTCATCTCTCTTAACTGGGACACCTATCTGGCCAACAATCTTATGTAGTGTTTTCTCACCCCAATATTTCAATCCCAACTTTAATTGTACCCAAATTGGCAGCATTTGGATATCATCCTTCTCAAAGTCCATATCATGATGCCATGGTTTCATGATTACAGGCTTATTATCAAAGAAATAATGTCCCTGTAATACAGAATCTCTAGAATCCATAGCATTAAACCTAACCAGAAAAACACCCTTCTTAACTACAGCTACTTTATCCACCTTGAAATTCTTCCAAGCTCTTCGAATAAAACCCTCCATAACCTGAATGGGTGGATTTGCTCCTATGACATAGCAAACTAATGAAGAATTCCAGTAATTAATCTCCTCTTCTACATCCTTCATTTCTATTCGCACAGGTTCATACACATTCTTATTCACTAATTCAATACTCTTCTCAATTTCAATTTCATGAACACTCTCAATCTCATTAACATTCTCAACATCAATTTCATTATCCAAAGCAACAGATTCAAATTGATGTAAAATGGGTACATTATTCGTACCTGAATCAATACCTGGATTTCTTCCCGGAGGTTTCGAATGCAATGATTGCAGCCAGTCATTAAATGTTTTCCGAATTTCACTCTATTGTTGAATTTGTTGAATTGAAGCTTTTGGCGTCAAAACTTCTCCAATTCCCAACCCAAAATCTATTGCCTCAATTCCCATTATTTCATCAATTGAACGAGTTATCAATGCCTGTGAATCCGAAGAAGGACCACGAGGCTTTCCTGTACCTTTTCCATGATTAGAGTTTCGAGATTTCTCATCCAATTTCCTTGCCATGGCGACGGCGTAGGATAAGAAGAGGGTGTTCTTATCATGCGCCGAGAGAAAACATAGGCGGGAAACTTTAGATGTTACACTTCATTCCCCTTTTTAGTATTTGGCGAATACTTTATTACAAATACTTTGGGAAGAATAAATATTGTTGAATTGAAACTCTTGGATTGCGATCCTAGTTTCTGCTGATTTTGGGTGTAAGGCCTTAAGGGCATCCTTATTATTTATATTTGAGGATTAATGGATGAATAAATTATTGTATTTATTTGTAGAACTGTTTTATTGAGATTAAGATATCCGGTGGGATAGATGTTGTCCCCGGTGAAGAACATGCCCGCCCTAGGTTGCGATTTAGTGGTATTACCTGGGTTAATTGTTGTCGTCCGAGAGGTTGGGAAATACTGAGCTGGGTACTATCCTGCATCGGGAGTTTAGTCATTCTTAGACACAGGCAGTAGGGAACGTAAGCCCATAGGCTGTCTGGAGATTTCGATCTGACAAACCTTAGGAAGTAGGTTGTGATCCACTGGTGTTCTGCTATTTCTCAAAACCTATTATATTATTTTGTTTAATTATTTGGAGGCTTATGCTATGGATCTTGTATGATTATCTTAAGTTCATTATTGTTGATTTACTTATTATTATTAGAAGCATGTTGCTGTGTAGTAACATTTATTTTAACTTTACTTAAAATTGCTATTTGAATCCTATATTGGGCTAGGAGAGCTGTTCGTTACTCCCCACTGATTGTGGATATTTGTTGTATATTTTTGCAGGTTTTGTTGATGGGGATTTTTCTTTGATTTTTGGCTCGGGTTGAGATGCGAGAAATAATCTATTAAGTGTTTTAGTTCTAGACTTCTTTTTAGTTTCAGATAGTTATCTCATTTCGTTTTTAATCTAAGTAATAAATTTATTTATAGTATTTACTTAAGTTTGTTTTTATCACTTAGTTATTTAAACACTATTCTTGTTGTAGTGACATTCCCAGAAGACGATGTTTCCGCCATCGTCCTATTAAATATATTAATTCTTTTTCTTTTCCGCTTTTGAATTTCTGGGGTGTTACACAATGGATTGGTGGGTTTAGGTTAGTCAATCTCGATTTTTTTTGAAGTGTGTTATATATGAATAGTTTTTAAGTAATTTTTAATTGGTTTTAATACGCTTTAAGTTTAAGTCATGTCATTCTTTGTCATATAATTCATGATTCCCAATGTGTCTATTTTAGATCTGGGTGTACCTAGATCCAAAGATACTTCAATTAATTTGAAATTTTTCGAACAATCTAGACAAACAAAATACTACCTCCGTCCCAGAATAGTATGAACACTTTCCTTTTTTGTTTGTCCCAAATTAGTTTGAACACTTTCATTCTTGGCATGGTCCCACCATTAATATATTATTTCTTTTATACATCTTTGGCCCACACTCTACCTTTTATCAATAAAAAGTTACCCAACTTTCTCTCTCCTCTAATAAAAAATACCCCACCAACTCCTATCACATCTACTTTTTAAATAAAATATTATTTGATAACCACACCACAACTTTTCACCTTAAACTACATGTCCCAACAAGTGTTCAGATCTTTCTGGGACGGAGGCAGTATGAATCATAGTAGTTACATACGAAAATACAGTATAAATTATAGGATTTTTTGTCCCAAACTACCTTTAACTTTCAAGTTTTTGCGAGAAACTACCTTATAAAAAAATTATTGTCCTAAACTACCTTACTTTACAATTTTGTTGTTGACAGCTACCTTATGCCGGTTTCCGGCGTTGACTTTTGTTTTTTCATTTCAAAATTGTGGGGAAAACAAAATTACCCTTGTGGAAATTGAGGAGGGTGATTGTTTCAATTTTAGTTAAAATAGAAGAGGAATTTAATGGTGGATTGGTGGTACAAAGTGTCACGTAGATATGAGAGAGAGAGAGAGCGTGCACACAGGGAAATGGGGAAATTAGGGTGGGGAAAATTAAAAAAGGGTTTGAAGAGGTCAAGTGAGATAACGTGACATTAAAAAACCGGAAAAAACAAAAGTCAACGTCGGAAACCAGCATAAGGTAGCTGTCAACAACAAAATGGTAAAAATAAGGTAGTTTGGGACAATAATTTTTTTTATAAGGTAGTTTCTCGCAAAAACATGAAAGTTAAAGGTAGTTTGGGACAAAAAATCCTAAATTATATCATGATCCCATTTTCTGTATGCATTATATCAACATATAATTTGAATTACAAGCTTAAGGATGGAGAAATGTGGCTAGTTAATCTCATAAGTTGTTGATAATGAATTGCCAAATTAGTAATCTAATAACATGATATGTTCAAATTAGACTTCATAGAAGATTATCCTGCTTTTTTGTGTAAGTTTTTAAGGGGAATAGAGGTGATCATGGATAGAGTCGGCAGGACTTTGGCAAAAAAAAATTGGCTTTTTTCAGGCTAGAGCCTCGAGCCAAAATTTTAGACCAAAACCCGTTATATTTCAGACTGGGCCAAACTGGCTAATTTTGAATGCTGAAATTCAGCCTAAAATTCTGAATTTAGGCTGTCCAAAGCCCTTTTTTGCCCAAAAAACTTATTGGATCCAAATTACAAGCTAAGTCAAAATATTGTACTTAAAACCTACTATAAGTTTAAAACCTTGTGACCCGATGTAGCAAGTTGGGTGACCGATATCAAGCTTTTCTTCAACCTTGGGATGAACTTGACATCCTTCAACTCCAACGAGCCACCATGAGTGAGTTTCAAACTCACGTCACCTTGCCCCATGACTTGCACTACCTTGCCATCTGCAAGATAGACTTCTCCAAGCTTTCCGGATTTGAAGTTCCGAAACAACTCCTTGCATTGTGAGGAATGGTGAGAAGAACCCGAATCCAAGACCCATGATCCCGAGCACCCAACCAACTCTTCCGGTTCATCCATGCTTACCATCAAAACATCGGAATCGTACTCCGAAATCAAGTTAGTTGATGCTTCTTCTTCATCATCACTTTCTTGAACCTTTTTCTTCCCTTTCCCATTCACTCTCTTTGGACAATCTCTCTTCAAATGCCCTTCATCACCACAACCCCAACACACCACATTAGCTCCCCCATTCGGTTTACCATGCCCCCTTGACTTCGATCTTCCATGACTTGCATTTCCCCTTTGTTGATTCCTTCTCCCCCTACTTTCACTACTATATGCACCACCCAATGATTCACCGGACTCTCTCCTTCGAATGCTCTCACTCAAAATCAAGTCCCTCACATCATCATATTTCAACTTCTCTTTGCCGGAGGAGTTGCTAATGGCGGTCACCATAGTTTCCCATGACAAGGGTAAAGAAGACAACAAAATCAATGCCTTCACTTCATCCTCAAATTTGATATCCACCGAAGACAATTGACCCAAAACCGAATTGATCTCATTAATGTGTTCGGCGGCCGAACTACCATCAACCATCTCCATGTCAAACAAATGACGCATCAAGTATACCTTGTTGATAGCCGATGGTTTCTCATACATACTTGACAAAGTTTCCATCAAACCCGCCGTTGTTTTCGCATCCTTGACATTGAAAGCCACACTCCGGGCTAATGTCAATCTCACAACTCCAAGTGCTTTTCTATCAAGAACTTTCCATTCATCCTCAAGCATACCACATGGTCTCTTTCCCTCAAGAGGCAAGTAAAGATTCTTTTGATACAAAAGATCCTCCATTTGCATTTTCCAAAATCCGAAATCTTTACCATGAAACCTCTCAATCCTCAATTTCCCTTCTTCCATTTAAGTTTACCCAAAAATTCAAAATTTGATTTTTCAACACCAAAAAATCCAAACTTTGATTTTTCAACCACAAATGCTAGTTTACCAACACAACACTAAATCACTTTCCCCAAGTTAAAACCTTAGCTCTTGATACCAATTGTTGTGATTTAGAAACTAAGTGTTAACTAGATTGTGCAATAATCAACAATAATCAAGAAGAATTGTGAAATTGAAACAACAAACAAGTAATGCAAAGAGGAATGAAAACAAGAAAGAACACACCAAGATTAACGTGGGAAACCCGAGCTCCGGGAGAAAAACCCACAAACTTGCACTATGGAAACAATGGAGAATCAATGGTGAACATACAATCTCTCACAAACTCACTCTCTCTCCTAAAACCCTAGAAAAGATGAGGCCCCAAGTTTTAACAATGAGATATGTGTGCTACACCCTCTAAAACCAGAAAATAGGTTATTTATACTCATAGGACTAAACGCAATCCAAGGGCCACGATTAAATCTTAAATCGCGAAAAAACACGAGCAGACTGAATTGCCCGGGCGGGCCCGAAGAATCGCCCGCCCGGACCCAGCCGCCCGCCCGGTCCCAAGACCAGCCCGCCCGGGCCCACACGCCCGCCCGGGACGAAATGAAGCTCGCCCGGTGCAGGGTACTCCTCGCCATTCCCGCCTCAAATCTGCTCCAAAACGCACGCCCGAGCCAAAATCCGCCCGCCCGGAGGGCTCGCCCGCCCGGGCCATAACTGCCCGCCCGGCCGCTGGGCCATCGGCTCCTTTGGTGAGCTCCTTCTCCCCGCCTAGCTTGCTCACCCATCTCCACCAAACCCAACAGTTGTGGGTTGGGGGGGAACTAAGTTCTAACCAATTCTATACAAGATAATCCCTGTTGCATCATTGCTAATTTACACAAACCAATCCAGTCTTACAAAAAATATTGATAGACTTCATATAGACCTGGAAAAATGATCACATGAATAAGTTTAGAGTTAATCAAACAAAATTTTAGGGATTGAATTGTGTTTTTCTAGCAATGTGCCATGAGATCGTTAAGGCTTCATGCACCCTTTTCTCATGGGAAATTCTACATAGTAGCCCCCAACTTTTACATTTTCTACATGGTAGCACTTCTTAAATTTTTTTATACTTGGTAGCCCCAAACTTTTAGGTTTTCTACATGGTAGCACTTATTAAGTGAATTCTGTTAACTTGTCGTTAGTTTTAACATTTATTAGTCTAGCACGCAAATCGATACTTTTTCGACACCCAAAACGAGTATTTCTGATCATTTTTTGACAATTCCGACCTTTAATCGAGTCTTTAAGGACAAAATTGCCCCCATTTCATTGCCAAAAAATGATCAGAAATATCCGATTTGGGTGTTGAAAAAGTCTCGAAGCGTGCTAGATTAATAAATGTCAAAACTAACGACAAGTTAACGGAATTCACTTAAGAAGTGCCACCATGTAGAAAACCTAAAAGTTTGGGGCTACCAAGTATAAAAAATTTTAAGAAGTGCTACCATGTAGAAAATCTAAAAGTTGGGGGATACCATGTATAATTTCCCTTTTTTCATTAGGTGGAATCAATGTTTTGAGTGATGTGTATTTCTTAAATTATTAGGCAATGTGTAACACTCCGTAATTTTCACTCTTTATTTTCGGCGTTGTTTACATTAAAAATGATATTTGCCGTTAAAATAAAATAATTTATTACTAAAAACTATTTTTGTAAGTGTATAATTATTTAATTATTGTATTATGTTGTTGTGTTGATTAATTTAAAGTGTATATATTTATTTAGGAATTTATTTGTTGTTATTATCAATGTGCGTATTTGTTGTATAATATAGTTAGTAATTTTTATTCTATAAAATTAGGTAGCATGTGATTTTATTTTAAGCATTGATTATATTTTGGACCGACCAACGTAACGAATTTTGCAACCCCATTTCCTTCTTATGCTGTCCGAAATTTAGAGGAGTATTAAGCATAGTATTAGCATCTTCTAACCCTCTTTGTAACCACCAAGAGATGAGGATCAGAGTCAAACCTTCATAAACCCCCCATCAATTGCCACCATTAACCCTCCATTAACCCACCTTAATGCACCCTTAAACTCTTTGCTTAATGAGGTGAATAATCTCATTACTTTCTGCACTTTAACCCCCCTCCAAAAGCTGGAAACAATCAGGAAAAACGCATCACAACTCTTCTTCTTCTCCCTTCTCGCATTTTCGGCCACTTCTGCACACCTAACTTGTTTGCATCATATCTCCTTCGTCTCTTATCGGAATTGGACGTGTGAGTAGTCAAAATTCATCTACTCGGAAAAGTCTTGCTCCTGGTATAATGTGTTTTTGAAGAGAGTGAAAGATGCATCTGCAGTTTCCATTTCAAACAGACGGCTCATCCGATTTTCTTGGAGTTTTCGGGAGGAATGTTATTCTCTTCTTTCTTTGCCATTCTAATATTATTTTCCACCTAAAATCAAGGTAACTAGCATCTCTTCCAGCACGTTAGGATTAGAGTAGTGATTTTGGTATTGTTAGGATTTATGTTAGTAGGCTAGAAATCATGTTATTAGGCTTAGGAATATGTTAGGGTGCTATTAGAATTGTTCTTGTTATTTTTATTCATGTTAGTATCATGTTAGGGTTTTATAAATGTTATTTTTCATGCTTAATGTTATGCTTGGGTTGTTATATGTATTATCATCATGAAAGTATTAGGAATTTGTGAAAAATTAGTAGCATGATGTTAGGGTTATGTTTAAGCATGTTTATTGAATGTTGTTTAAGGTTGGGTGTGGTTTTGGATGAATTCTTGTGGTTTTAGTAATCTGAAAATTTATTTATTTTGGGCTATGATTCATGTATTTGTGATTAATCATGTTAGAATAGTTATTTTATGTTGAATTATCATGTTTGGGGGCTATGTAATTTATGTTTTATGTTAATCCTCATGTTAAACTAGTTAATTTCTATGGTATGATCATATATTGGCTTTGGTATGTTTCATTTTGATGTATGAGTATATGTGGTGAAAATTTGGGTGAAATAGCATACCTATTGTTGTGCACGAGGAAAAGAAATAGAAGGCCTTTCTCGGTCCGCGAGCTATTTCACGACCCGCGACCAGTTTGGACAGTGTATGTTCAAAGTGTCATATCTCAGTCGTTTTACCTCGGAATTGAGCTTATGACCACTTGTTGGAAATCTATTGAGATAAGCTTTAACATGCATTTGGAATTTTATAAAAATACTATGTAGTCTGAAAGTTATGTCTATTTGAAGTTGCTGCTTATGTTTAAAACCATTTCAAAAGGCGTACCTTGTTGTGTTGAAGCATGTTAAGACTTGTTTTGAGGTGAAATCTTGATATATGGAGCTTTTTGAAGAATTGTTGCATGTTTTATTTATTTATTCATTTTTATTATTGAGTTGAATGATATATTTACTTATAGTTATATTGTGAGTGTCTTATTTATTTTATGATGGTATTGTTGTTTGTAATTAAATTGAGATTATAATAATATTGTACTTTCATTAATCAATATCTAAGTTGTCGACGTTACAGTACTCGAGGGAGAATAATACTGTCTTTAGTACCATTTCGTCAAGAGTTATGTACCGGGGGTATTATAACTAACGTTGTAATTAATCTTGTACTCAAACTCAGATAACGAGAGTGTAGTAGTTAGAGTATTTGATTATACTGTGTTTTTGGTGTATAATTATGTTTTAATGAAGGTCTATTCTTTTTAGTCTAGTGAAATGATTTTATTAGTATTATTATTACAAATACTTTTTTTTTTTGGCTAAATAAGTAAGTTTTCATTCAATCAAACAACTTCATACAACCTATCCTAACTCACACCAAACAAACCAACTAGGTTGGACGAACCCAAACAGCTATACACATCATATCTCATTACAAACTCATAAACCATTCTTGATCTCGACTAGTAATTCTCTTAGGCATAACAAGCATTTATTCTAAGTCTAATGTCACTTTTCATTCTCTTAACACTACTACTAATAGTAGCCACACTATTGTTCCAATAGCATTCATTCCTGCATTTCCATACATGATAAACAACAGCAGCTATACCAACTAAGATCACATCGCTTCCGAAATTTAGACTTAGAGCTTCTACTAACCCATCTCGCAAATCTTTGTAAATCCGGAGCGGCAGTAGTAATACCCAGCTAGATCTTAATCTCTTGAATACACCCAGTACTGTAATTACACTTAAAAAACAAGTGTTGATGATTTTCTGCTTGCAATCCACATATCAAACATTGATTTGTATCACTGATACCTATTTGTTTCAATCTTTCTGTTGTCTGTAATTTTCCTTGTACTGCCAGCCAAATTATGAACCTATATTTAGGTACACTTAGCCTATTCCAAACCACTTTCCCCCAAGAAACTCTCTCCTGAGCTCCAGTAATTTTCCCATAAACATCCTTCACTGAATATTTATCCATTGTACTCAATTCATCTCTTGTATAAAAAAACTTCAGAATTTCTTTCACCTAACAAACTTTCTTCCAGTACCAGCTAGCATCTGCCTTAGGTGTATAGGACCACCAATCAGTGTTCTTAATATACACTGAATGGACCCATTTAATCCAAACATTATCTTGTTTGGAAGAAATGGCCCATACATATTTCCCCATACAAGCTATGTTCCATTGTTTCACATTTCTAAAACCCAATCCTCCTTCATTCTTGTCTTTACAAACCTGCTCCCATGCTACATAACCAGGTTTATGACTGAAATAGTTACCACTCCACAAAAATGCTCTGTAAACTTTCACCACATCTTGTAATACTTTTTGAGGTAAAACATATACCTATGCCCAGTATCTGTGTATACTAATGAGTACTGAGTTGACCAGTTGAGCCCTAGCCATGTAGGAAAGATTTCTGGAACTCCAGATCTTTATCCTAGCAACCATCTTCTCTAATAATATCTCACATTGAGCGGCGAAATTCTCTTAGAACGGATAGGTACACCTAGGTATTTAAATGGTAATTTCTTTGAGAGTAAAACCCAAGGCGAAAACAATCCTCGAACCTCAGCCTCAGGCATGCCACTTGTGTACATAGCTGATTTCTGAGCATTTGCAATCAACCCAGAAGTCTTTGAAAAGAGCTTAAAAGCACCTAACAAGAGATATATTGAAGCAAATTCTCCTTTGCAGCAGAGAATCAAATCATCAGCAAAACACATATGAGTGAGCTTCAACTCCTTACATCTAGGATGAAATTTGAATTGAGAAAGCTCACTCATCTTATGCAATACTCTTGACAAATACTCCATACAAATGACAAATAAGAGGGGAGACACAGGATCTCCTTGTCTCAGCCCCCTCTTAGCAGGGAAAAAGCCTTTCATTGACCCATTTATAAGCAAAGAGAATCTGGGTGTTGTCACACATTCCATCACCAGATGAATAAACTTCATAGGAAAGCCTAATTGTTCTAGCATTTGCTTCAAAAATTCCCAATTGACAGTGTCATACGCCTTCTGAATATCAATCTTCAACAAGCAACTTGGTATCACATTCTTCCTCCCATAATGCCTTACCAGGTCCTGAACAACCATAATATTATGTGCAATATATCTCCCATGTACAAACCCTCCTTGATTTTCTAAGATCAAATCAGGAAGAATGCTTCTCAATCTATTGCATAACACTTTGGTTATACATTTATAGATAGTATTGCAACATGAGATTGGCCGTAATTCAGCAACTGTCTTTGGACATTTAACCTTGGGGATCAATGTTATAGCAGTAGCATTCACTTCTTTCAACAAACTGCCACTCTGCAAAACATCTTTTACAGCTTCTACCACTTCAGTTCCAACCATATCCCACACATCTATGTAAAAATATGTCCCAAAACCATCAGGACCATGTGACTTTTCCCCTGGAATAGAAAAAAGTGCAGTTTTTATCTCTTCAGATGTATAAGGGGCCTCTAAAATTGCTCTGTGTTGCTCAGTTACAACTGGACCACACTGAATCACCCGTGCTAACACATCAGTTCTATCAGATGTACTACCTAGTAACTGATTGTAATAGGCTAAAAAAGAGTCAGTAACACCAGTAGCATTATCCTTCCAATTTCCTTCTATATCATATATGCTATATATATGATTGTGCATCCTTCTAGCTTTTATGCTCTGATGAAATAAAGCTGAATTTTCATCTCCATGTTGTACCCAGTCCATCTTTGCTTTCTGTTTTAAAAATTCCATATGAGCAGTATGATTCAAAGAATACTCCTGCAATGCAAGCAACTCTTGATTTCTAAGCTGCTCATCATGAGGATTCAGATGCATTCTTTTTTGAGCCTCCATCATAGCATGAAAAGCCTTGACTTCAGCTGCTTGAATTTCAGAGAAACCAGTTCTATTCAGCTCCTTCAGTGCCTGCTTAACTAGCTTTAACTTTTTCATGACTCTAAACATCTTAGAGCCTTGAATGTTCACGTCCCAAGCTTACTGAACAATGCTTCTAAACTGTGGAGCAGCTTTCCACATAGTATAATACCTTAAGGGTTTACCTCCAGTATCCTCCCTAGGATATATTGTAATGAGAGCAGGTGAATGGTCAAATTCCCCCTCCTCTTGAAAACATGCTTCTGCTGAAGAATAAACTTCTTGCCATCCACTGTTTGCCATTACTCTATCCAACTTTGAAAATACCCTCTGATTCCCTGTTTGCTTGTTATTCCATGTATAAAAATGCCCTGAACATTTTATGTCCTACAAGGCACATTCTACCATACAAGCTCTTATATCATTCATTTCCACCTCTCTTACTTGTGACCCAATTCTTTCATTAGGATTCATCACACAATTTAAATCCCCACACAGTAACCAGGGTTCTTGTGTTTTTAACGTCCTCAAAGCTTTCCATAATTCCAAGCTCCCACTTCTATCATTATATGCATAGATAAAAGTGCAATAAAATCCAACACTCTGGTTTAACGGCTGGACAAAATAATGTATAAGCTGACTAGAAACACTTACAATACTCACAGTGAAACTAGTGGCTTTCCAAGCTATCATGATTCTACCTCCATCATGGACACTTGAGTTAGAAGTGAAACACCATCCAGGGAACATTCTTTGATAAAGGCTACCAATATTCTTAGCCTTTACCTTTGTTTCAAGGAGGCTCACTAGTCCTGCAGAATGACTATTAAAATATGCTTTAACATCATTTTGCTTTTTGACCAAATTGAGCCCCCTTACATTCCAGCAAATGATCCTATCCATTAGGATAAGGAGAGATCCCCCCCCTCCTGTTGTCTGCTGTTCAATTCCTACTCCAACATCACCAATCATCTCATTTATATTTTCACCTTCCATGTTCAAGGGCTGAAAAGTGTTTGTAGTAGCTGTAGATTTAACTGCAGATACCCTCACCCTAACAGGCTTCAATGCTCTCTGGAACCCCTCCTGGTCAACCTCTCCCACTTGCTCTGTAGGCTCAGGGAGCTTCCTGTTCTCTGGCACTAACTGAACCTTCTTTGGTACCCAAACTTTCTTGATTTTCTTAATTCTGCAACTTTGAGTATCATGCCCAATGCCTTGACAATTACCACATATACTAGGCTTCCATTCATAATGCACAGGCACCTCTGTAACACTGCCATATTCATTAACAAAAGAAACTGAATTTGGCAAAGATTGATTCAATTTTACTTCTACAAGAACTCTGACGTACTGCAACTTTTCTTTGTTTCTTGTAGCTTCATCTCTCTTAACTGGGACACCTATCTGGCCAACAATCTTATGTAGTGTTTTCTCACCCCAATATTTCAATCCCAACTTTAATTGTACCCAAATTGGCGGCATTTGGATATCATCCTTCTCAAAGTCCATATCATGATGCCATGGTTTCATGATTACGGGCTTATTATCAAAGAAATAATGCCCCATGTCTGAGAATCTCTAGAATCCATAGCATTAAACCTAACCGAAAAAACACCCTTCTTAACTACGGCTACTTTATCCACCTTGAAATTCTTCCAAGCTCTTCGAATAAAACCCTCCATAACCTGAATGGGTGGATTTGCTCCTATGACATAGCAAACTAATGAAGAATTCCAGTAATTAATCTCCTCTTCTATATCCTTCATTTCTATTCGCACAGGTTCATACACATTCTTATTCACTAATTCAATACTCTTCTCAATTTCAATTTCATGAACACTCTCAATCTCATTAACATTCTCAACATCAATTTGATTATCCAGAGCAACAGATTCAAATTGCTGTAAAATGGGTACATTATTCGTACCTGAATCAATATCTGGATTTCTTCCTGAGGTTTCGAATGCAATGGTTGCGGCCAGTCATTAAATGTTTTCCGAATTTCACTCTATTGTTGAATTGAAGCTTTTGGCGTCAAAACTTCTCCAATTCCCAACCCAAAATCTATTGCCTCAATTCCCATTATTTCATCAATTGAACGAGTTATCAATGCCCGTGAATCCGAAGAAGGACCACGAGGCTTTCTCGTACCTTTTCCATGATTAGAGTTTCGAGATTTCTCACCCAATTTCCTTGCCATGGCGACGGCGTAGGATAAGAAGAGGGTGTTCTTATCATGCGCCGAGAGAAAACATAGGCGGGAAACTTTAGATGTTACACTTCATTCCCCTTTTTAGTATTTGGCGAATACTTTATTACAAATACTTTGGGAAGAATAAATATTGTTGAATTGAAACTCTTGGATTGCGATCCTAGTTTCGCCGATTTTGGGTGTAAGGCCTTAAGGGCATCCTTATTATTTATATTTGAGGATTAATGGATGAATAAATTATTGTATTTATTTGTAGAAGCTTGTTTTATTGAGATTAAGATATCCTAGGTGGGATAGATGTAGTCCCCAGTGAAGAACATGCCCCACCTAGGTTGCGATTTAGTGGTATTACCTGGGTTAATTGTTGTCGTTCGAGAGGTTGGGAAGTACTTGGCGGGTACTATCCCCGCATCGGGAGTTTGGTCATTCTTAGACACGGGCAAGTAGGGAACGTAAGCCCATAGGTCATCTGGAGATTTCGATCGACAAACCTTAGGAAGTAGGTTGTGATCCACTCGGTGTTCCGCTATTTCTCAAAACCTATTATATTATTTTGTTTAATTATTTGGAGGCTTATGCTATGGATCTTGTATGATTATCTTAAGTTCATTATTGTTGATTTACTTATTATTATTAGAAGCATGTTCTTTGTGTAGTAACATTTATTTTAACTTTACTTAAAATTGCTATTTGAATCCTATATTGGGCTAGGAGAGTAATCGTTACTCCCACACGATTGTGGATATTTGTTGTATATTTTGCGGGTTTTGTTGATGGGGATTTTTCTTTGATTTTTGGCTCGGGTTGAGATGCGAGAAATAATCTATTAAGTGTTTTAGTTCTAGACTTCTTTTTAGTTTCAGATAGTTATCTCATTTCGTTTTTAATCTAAGTAATTAATTTATTTATAGTATTTACTTAAGTTTGTTTTTATCACTTAGTTATTTTAACACTATTCTTGTTGTAGTGACATTCCCAGAAGACGATGTTTCCGCCATCGTCCTATTAAATATATTAATTCTTTTTCTTTTCCGCTTTTGAATTTCTGGGGTGTTACACAATGGATTGGTGGGTTTAGGGTAGTCAATCTCGATTTTTTTTTGAAGTGTGTTATATATGAATAGTTTTTAAGTAATTTTTAATTGGTTTTAATACGCTTTAAGTTTAAGTCATGTCATTCTTTGTCATATAATTCATGATTCCCAATGTGTCTATTTTAGATCTGGGTGTACCTAGATCCAAAGATACTTCAATTAATTTGAAATTTTTCGAACAATCTAGACAAACAAAATACTACCTCCGTCCCAGAATAGTATGAACACTTTCCTTTTTTGTTTGTCCCAAATTAGTTTGAACACTTTCATTCTTGGCATGGTCCCACCATTAATATATTATTTCTTTTACACATCTTTGGCCCACACTCTACCTTTTATCAATAAAAAGTTACCCAACTTTCTCTCTCCTCTAATAAAAAATACCCCACCAACTCCTATCACATCTACTTTTTAAATAAAATAATATTTGATAACCACACCACAACTTATCACCTTAAACTACATGTCCCAACAAGTGTTCAGATCTTTCTGGGACGGAGGCAGTATGAATCATAGTAGTTACATACGAAAATACAGTATAAATTATATGATTTTTTGTCCCAAACTACCTTTAACTTTCAAGTTTTTGCGAGAAACTACCTTATAAAAAAATTATTGTCCTAAACTACCTTACTTTGCAATTTTGTTACAGCTACCTTATGCCGGTTTCCGGCGTTGACTTTTGTTTTTTCATTTCAAAATTGTGGGGAAAACAAAATTACCCTTGTGGAAATTGAGGAGGGTGATTGTTTCAATTTTAGTTAAAATAGAAGAGGAATTTAATGGTGGATTGGTGGTACAAAGTGTCACGTAGATATGAGAGAGAGAGGAGAGCGTGCACACAGGGAAATGGGGGAAATTAGGGTGGGGAAAATTAAAAAAGGGTTTGAAGAGGTCAAGTGAGATAACGTGACATTAAAAAACCGGAAAAAACAAAAGTCAACGCAGGAAACCAGCATAAGGTAGCTGTCAACAACAAAATGGTAAAAATAAGGTAGTTTGGGACAATAATTTTTTTTATAAGGTAGTTTCTCGCAAAAACATGAAAGTTAAAGGTAGTTTGGGACAAAAAATCCTAAATTATATCATGATCCCATTTTCTGTATGCATTATATCAACATATAATTTGAATTACAAGCTTAAGGATGGAGAAATGTGGCTAGTTAATCTCATAAGTTGTTGATAATGAATTGCCAAATTAGTAATCTAATAACATGATATGTTCAAATTAGACTTCATAGAAGATTATCCTGCTTTTTTGTGTAAGTTTTTAAGGGGAATAGAGGTGATCATGGATAGAGTCGGCAGGACTTTGGCAAAAAAAATTGGCTTTTTTCAGGCTAGAGTTTCGAGCCAAAATTTTAGACCAAAACCCGTTATATTTCAGACTGGGCCAAACTGGCTAATTTTGAATGCTGAAATTCAGCCTAAAATTCTGAATTTAGGCTGTCCAAAGCCCTTTTTTGCCCAAAAAACTTATTGGATCCAAATTACAAGCTAAGTCAAAATATTGTACTTAAAACCTACTATAATTATTTTGATCAGAGTCAATGTTTATAATCTCTTAAGGGGGATATTCTTGTCATTCGGAAATTCATGACATTATTTGAAGTAGCAAAATGCTATAAAAACACTAAAGTATAGCCGGCTTTATTGACTCTTCAACATGTTTCTCATTGGCTTGGTTTTTTTTTTTTTTTTTTTTTTTTACGTTTACCCCACTAATACTCACTAGCCACTAGGGTTTGACATATCCAAAGGCCTTACCTGTAAATTTGCAAACTTTATGCTCCTTATATATCAGAAAGCTGCACAAGAAGGATATACATCATATATACTAGTATCACCATTCCTAAATCCTCCCAAAAAGAAGGATCCTAAATTAGCAAATTAAAAATCTATTCGGATCTATATGTCATCTGGAATTATCTTAGTTCACCAACAAGAACTCATCAGGGCTAAGACTGCTGGAAGCATCTTTGCAGAAACTACTGCTACTTTTATTGCATTTATGAATTTCTTGCAAGCCACACGAAAAATACAAGTCTATACACATTCTTTTCTAATTAGACGACAAGCTACCCTTACAACAACAAAAAAAAGTGTTTGTCCCCTCCCCCAAATTGAAAAGTTTGGATGTAAAATGTTGTTGATGATACAAATTTCCTTAATAAAAAAAAGTAGTATATAGTATATAATTAGTGAATTGTACCCCCCCCTCCCCCCCATATATTTATACATGCACCCCCTAGATCCCCCCTCCCACCACAAAAAAGGCACAGAAATATATAATGGAATGAATGTATAGGATCTGTTTGGCAGCAGAAAAGTCTTTTCTAGGCAAGCATGCTTCTTCTAATAACTTCCTCAACCTCATGATTTCTGCTATTTCTAGCTAATTCCAAGGGCGTAAATCCATTTTCATCTTTCTTCTTCATTAGCACTTTACCCTGTGATAAGCTCAACAAGTATGAGACTATGTGCTTCAACTTGTTGCCGCGTTCTTTCGCAGCTATGTGCAGTACTGTTCGCCCATGATGATCAACAGAGAGCAACGATTTAGGGATTAACATCTTTAAGATATCAACTTGGCCTCCTAGACATGCCTTGTGAATAGGGTAGGACTTATCTTCGTTTTGGTAATTAATTGATTTCTCAAACTCTTTGAGGAAGTAATTAACTGTGTCAACATAACCATTGAAAGCAGCGTAAGAAAGAGGTGTTAATCCTTCTTCATCTCGAGACTTGATTAGCTCAGGTTGATACTTGAGTATTGTTTGTAGCATTTCTGTGATTATTTGACAAACAAACAGTCAACACAAGAATTACTGAGAAGATAAAAGTAAATTATTGCTATTATTAGCATTATAAGATAGAAGTAGATGAAGACCATATAGTTTTGCACTCACTTTTTAATCATTGACGAAAGACCCAGCGGTCATTATGATGTTATTAAAAGGGACTGAAGTATTTAATCTTAAGAAAATGAAAATAAACAATTTGCTATCAAAATTATACTACAACGTTAACCCTTTTCTAGATATAAAGGATCACATTTGATTTGATTTTTATATAGTAGTCAAACCTGCTAATCTTTACAATACGCTTTTAATAATGTAAATTGAGTTAATTATGAGAATAGTAGAAGTCAGAGTCAAAATTATTGAAGTCCACAAAATGTTGAATGTGATAATTTTCTAAAGGGAATCAAATAGCTAAAATTAGAAATATTAAACATTTGAGAGTACTAATTGATATGGATGATTTTGTTGTCACATTATCATATACTTAACTAGTTATTAGGCCTGGGCTATGCCTCGGGTAAGGAAAATTTTTATTTATTAATATTATACTTTACAATGATAACACTAGATATCACTTGGTCTAATGGTTAAGACTTTAGTATATAACCTTCAAGTCACATGATCAGGCCCTGTATTATGCAATTTCTAGTTTTTTTTTTATTGTATGTGGATTACATGGAGTAAAATGTCTTTAGGGAGAACGCCACGTGGCACCGTTCCTCTTTTAGGAACGCCTTTTAATATATTAGTATAGATGATTTTTCAAAAAGATCATGTATCATAGTTGAATAGAAATGCTATTAAGTAAAATAGTGTTGGATTGGTCTCAATATGAATTATCCACATATCAACATTTTATAATATTTCGAATTGAAAAGTGAAGATATTAATGGTTAAAAATGTGTGTTGAACCATAAAAGTCAAACGATTCTAGTATTGAGAATCGGAAGAAGTATTACCTTGACTATTATTTGTAATGGCAGCACGTACGATAGATTTTCCTCTAGTTAAATGCTCAACAACATGATTATCCCCAACTAGCTCGCGAAACATGATGTCAACCAACTCCAAGTCCTTGGGGTGGTGCACCACGGTAAGGTAAAGAGGAGAGATGTTCGAGCTATTCAAGGCGTACGAGGCTTGGGGATATTTCCTAACCAAGTAGCATGCAACCTCTTTCTTGCCATTCATCACGGCGAGGTGCAAAGGCAGATTTTGTTGGGAATCCTTACGCCATAACAACTCCTCTTTTCTATGAACCACATCTTGAACGTCAATGACACTTCCATGACTTGATGCCGTGTGAAGGTCCATATCAGTAAGCACTTCATTGACTCTAATACCATGTTGTAAATTATTAGTAGGATGCCTTCGAGAATCCATCCATATATCAGTAGATATGGCATAAACTGTTATGTTAGTAACCATGACTCGTGGGATAAGGGAGCTTCCCATATGGGTGGTAATTTCCCACGGATCATGGCTTCGTAGAATTGTTGGGAGAGGGATGCCCATCATTTTCATAATTTTTTCTTTCTCCTTCTCAAGATTTTTTTCTTTCATTGTTTTAGGGAGATTTTGGTTATTGCTCATAGTCAAGTTTGTAGGAATTGAGTCTAATTAGGTTTATGTAGTTTAGGTCTATTTGATGGGATTGAGAAACATATGGTGGTAATGGTCTATTTATATATGAGGAGAGAATAACATATAGGTAGAAGGAAGAAATGTACAAGCAATTGCACCAACAATGCATGATAATTTCTAGGCCTAAAAATAAGTGTGGACCAATTTGTCCAACCAATGTAGTTCACTTATTTTTGTTTATTACTCTCAGGTTTACTTGGTCTATTGACTTATATAACTACTACAACCCCATCTTCTTTTGTTGCTTACAAATTACAATTAACTTGCTAGTTAAGGTTTTGTTTTTCATTTACGAATAGTCTAATTATATTTATGGAGTGTATAATATACTTAATACTCCATCTTAAAAAAAAATCATATCTCCTCTTCTATTTTGTGGTCAAATTAGTATATTCTCATCATATATATACTCATCGATCAATAAGAAATGATATATAATCAGGTGAAATCTTATTAATGTGATTATCAAAATAATACTTCAAAGTCTTTAAATGTTGTTCAATGGAGACAACTAAAATCAAAATGTTAAAATGATTTCAAAATATGAGAGTGATAAAGTAGAAGCTGGTAATAAAAAAACACGTTTTTCTCCTAAAGTTCGCACCTAAAAACATCAAAACTAAATAAAGAATATTATGCACTTGCATTGCAAATTAGATCTTAGTTACCCAATCTTTTGAAGATTGCATTAGAAATTAGATTGTAATACTTTGTATATACCCTTTTCTATTTATTCATCACTAATTAACTATCTAGTTAAATTCACAATTTCAAGTCCTGCTAAATATTAACAACGAGAAATTTTTACTTAGAATTTGATGGAATTAAGCCCATAATAGCTTAATTCCTTCAATCCTCCAATTATTATTACTTAGAAGATTAAATACTACGTACGAAAGTCCAGAGATTTCTTTGCACTTACATACATATCGTCATATCAATACTGTAGACCTTGTCCGGCAAGAAACTGCGAATTTTCTTTGTGAACGTTGTCTTGTGTCATTTACTAATAGAGTAACAGTAGTTAGCAAATAAATGATACCAATAAAATCCCCTTTGAACGCAGCAAGGGAGCCAGCTGTGATATGTGATGAAAATGAAGCCACTTGGCATTTACTAATAGAGTAATAGTAGTTAGTGATTACTTCCTATCATAGTTCGTACACTTCTTAAGAAAAAGTTAAGATTGACCAAGGTTTTTTTATATATATAAATATCTCCAAAGACCCCTAATAATTTATCAAGTCAAACCTGGAAATGGAGCAACAGCATGACAACATCATGAAATGTTTTTCCTCGAAAATTCCTCCCATGAAATCTTAACAACTCCAACCGATCGAGCATTTTCAATCACAGCTTCATCGAAGCATTTCTAGAATCCTAGTAATTACAACTTAGGAAACATTCACATTTTCCCGAAATCTCATTTGTACTTCTCTAAAATAAATTTTGAGTGCAAGTTAAAAAAATTCATGGTCAAATTATATTTTTGTAATATATGGAGTATCTTTGGTAGGTAAAACATATAGAGCTTTGCTAGGCGTCCAACCGTCTGAGTCCTTTATGGACTCAAACGGGGGTAAATAGGTAATTTTAGGTGCTTCAATAAAAAGACAGAAATAAGATGAGAGCAGATTCACACGCGCGAGACTAGGGTAGTTTTTTCTCTCTCTTCAACGTTTTCTTCTTCTATCTTCAACATTTTCTTCTTCTCTGAATTCCCCAAGTAAAGGCAAATTATCTCTCTTCAATGTCATCTGAACAAGTTCTTTTAACTTTCAGATTCTTTATACCCCCAATTTCGCATCTTCCTCTTCTCATATTCGCAAGTTATGGTCAAGGTTTTTGCCTAATCTTCTATAGTCTCTTCAAATTCCAAAATTCATTCGAATTTTAGGGCTATATTTATTTGGGAGGTTTAATGATGCAATTACTTGTAGAAATTGAGCGAATTTCAGTAAAATTGGTATTTGCACTGCTCATGCTTGCTGGGTTCAAGCGAGTTCCATGGCGATGGTACTGTGGGCAGAGATTGCCATTAGAAACTTTTCAGAGTACAACATACGCAGAAGCAACGTCAATTGTTTGGGATGGTTTTAATTTGCCTGATGGTCTTTGGGATGGTTTCAATTTGCATAAGCAACGTCAACCTTTGGGATTGTTATTTCTCTAAACATGTGATTTGAGACATAGAACAACGCTCAATGGATTCATTGTTCTGGGTGTGTTGGTAGGTTGATCCCCAATTAAGAACTAGTGGTAGTATAGTTGAATATTAATCATAGTACTTAGGTGGTGTTACCGAGTTAGTCGGTTGAATTCTCACTAAGACATATGGTATTAAATTAGGCGTTAGTGAGACTTTGATATTGTGTATACTGATCAATATGTATCTTCTACCTTTGTTCATTGTATTGTAAATTTGAAAGTGCCTTGCCACACAATATCATAGAGGAGATGGAGAGTAACTTTTGTTACTTGTACACTTAACAACGAACAAATGTTTGTCTATTTTGGCTATTTTCATGAAATAGTCGTTGAACTTAAAGAGCGCACTTAAAATTACTATACCATTATAACATAACTTAGGTATCTTTTTAATATTTTTTCTGGTACCAATATAAGATCACTTTGGCACCAATTTAAGACTACGTTGGTACCAATATAAGATTACTCTAGTACCAATATGAGAATGCAAGTTACTACCTAACCCCCTCACAAAGCAACATAAAATGAAAATGGTTTTTGGTTTCCATTTTCAATAATACTCTAAAAAAGCATACCAAAGTATGATGTGCAAGGTACTCAGTACTTGTGTGGAATTCACCCATGGAGCCTTATGTTTTCTCAATGTTCTATCTAGGATCAATTATATGTTGAAGGGTTTCATCTTAAAGGTGGCACTAAGAAAGGTGGAACTTGATGGTTAGACGCATATCCTGAAATAGAATTGACCATTGTCAAGAGTACCAATCTGATCGGTGGACAATACCAAAGTATAACGCGTAAGGTACCAAGGCCTTAAGGAAATTCTTTAATGGAGGCTAATACTTTCTCAATGCTATATTTAGGATCAAATTAAATCATATGTTTGAAGGGTTCCATCTTAAAGGTGGTGCTAAGAAACGGGAACTTAATGGTTGGGCTCAAATCCTGAAATAGGATTGACTAGTGTCAAGGGTATTAATCCGATCATTAGACAATACAAAAGTTTGACGTGTAACCCACGTAAGAAGATCGGGGGTACCAATGTACGAAGCATGATGTACCAAGGTAACACTTGGTGCCGCAAAAAGGGGCTCCAATATCTCCCAATGATAACCTATTGTTATTCATAGATGGTTCCAATCAAATGATATACCCTAAGTCATTGACATGATGTTCAATTGGCCTTTTTCTTGCAATCCATGTAAGATGGAGAGGGTACCAATGTATGAAGCATGCTGTACCATGGTAACACTTTGTCCCCTCAAATGGGGTCAAATCTCTTCCAATCATATCCTATTGTTGTTCATAGACGGTTCCAATCAAATGATGTACCCCATGTCATTGACATGATGTTCAATTAGCCTTTTTCTTGTATATTATTGGCCCAAACACTTGCAACCATGTAAGAATGGGAGGGTATCAATGTAAGAGGCATGATGTAGGTTGTCAAGATCCAAGGTGACGTCCGCAAAAGTTCACAATGCAATTAGTTATTAGGTTGTCAAGCTCCAAGGAGATGTCGTGTGAGAGGCCACTAAATCTATTATATGCCTTCATTCATCGAAATACTAATCTACTTATTTCAAATTGGTACCAATCTCACATGAAATTGGTACCATTCTAGTATAAATTTGATACCATTTTGATATATAATTGGTACCATTTTGACTTCAAATTGGTATCATTTGGATAAATATTCGTTTGAATAAGTGGTACCAATATATGCTTTCATTGGTTTCTTTTTATTCATTGGTATCTCAATGATAAGAATAACAATAATCACCATAAAAACTTATTTGATTAGTTGTACCAAATCACTCTCATTCACTAACAAACTAATGATCCCAAAAGTAGAACCAATTTCATAAATTTACAACTCATCATTTTAAGGGTAGCATTTGAGTTATATCATCATTTTAAGTCATTGGATTATATTTGAAATTATTAAAGGATCAAATCATGAAGAGTACATTCTATTCTATGAAGGGTACCAAAGTCAGATATATAGGGTACCAAGGCCTCTTCATCGATGAAGTTTGATACTTTTTCTTCACATACTCTATTTAGGATGAAATCATATATTGGAAGGTTTCTATCTCTTAAGCGATACTAAGAAAAAGGAACTTGATATGTTGGATAAATCCTGAAACAGGATTGACAAGCATCAAGGGTAGCAATATGTTTAATGAAGGGTACCAAAGTCAGATGTGTAAGGTACCAAGATTTATGTGATTTCATCAATAGACTTTCCTCTTGTAAACTGAGGGAGTATTGACATAAGGTTAATAGCTCTTCAATGAAGGAGACTAAACCTCTTTATGAAGGAAAATTTGATGTGTTAGACTAACATCTTGAAATTGAATTGGCCAGGTTCAAGGGTACCAATCTATCCACTGGACGATACTAAAGTATGATGTGTAAGGTACCAAGTCCTTGTGTGAATTTCACTAATGGAGCCTAATACTTTCTCGCATGCTTTATTTAGGATCAAATCATATGTTCGAAGTTTCCATCATAAAGGTGGCCTTGAGAAATGAAAACTGGATGTGTTGGATTCAAACCCTGAAATAGGATTGACCAGCATCAAGAGTACCAATCTGTTCCATGAAGGGTACCAAAGTCATGTCTAGGGTGCCAAGGTTTATGTGATTTCATCAATTGGGTACATGAGAGAAGCGCTTTGGTACCAAAAAGGAGAATATTGGTACCAATGAAAAAGTAATTAGGTACCAAAGGAGGAACATATTGGTACCAATAGAAGTATAATTTGGTATCGAAGTACCAGTTAGATCCTTAAATTACTATTTAAGAACATTGAATGATTGAATTACATCTTAATTGGCCTCCTTAATGCCTACCGACGTCCGCAAAAGTTTACAATTCAATTAGTTACTAGGTTGTCAAGCTCCAAGGCGACGTCGTGCAAGGGGCTACTATATCTATTTTGTGCCTCTATTCATCGAATTGGTACCCTGCTTGTTTTATATTGGTACCACTCTAATAGGAATTTGGTACCATTATGATATAAAATTGGTACCATTCTGCTTCGAATTAGTACCATTTTGACTTTAAATTGGTACCATTTGGATAAAGTTTTATTTTGAATAAGTGGTACCGATCGATTTAGACTTTCATTAATACTAGTTTTTCCATTCATAGGTACCTCAATGATAACAATAACAATAATCATCATAGAAACTAATTTGATTAGCCTTACTTTCAAACTAAGATCCCAAAAAATAGAACCAATTTATAAATTTACAAGTACTCATCAACTTAATTTCCAAGACCACCATACCATCACTTAGCTTACTTTCATAATTAATCTCCATGAATACCTCAATAACATTAACAAAAATAATTAAACATGTAAAATAAACTTTCTCAAAAAATTCTTTAGCAAAATGAACGTTTTCTCATAATTAATGTCCTTGACTAATGAACCTACTTTCTCTCTCCTTGTGATTGGTACCAAGCTCAATTGGCCTCTTCCTTGTACATTATTGCCCCAAATAATTGCAACGCATGTAAGAAGGGGAGGGTAACAATGTATGAAGCATGATGTACCAAGGTAACACTTGGTTCTCTTAAATGGGCTTTAATCTCACCCAATGTTATCCTATTGTTGTTCATTGATGGTTCCAACCAAATGGTATACCCCAAATCATTGACATGGTGTTTAATTGATCTCTTCCTTGTACATTATTAGCACAAATACTTGCAACCCATGTAAAAAGGGAAGGATAGTATTGTAAGAACCTTGATGTACCATGGTAACGCTTGGTCCTCCCAAATGGTCTCCAATGTCTCCCAATGACATCAAGTTTTTGTTCATACATGGTTCCTACTAGATGGTATACCCCAAATCATTGACATCATGTTCAATCGACCTATGCCTGGTACATTATTAGTACAAATACTTGCAACCCATGTAAGAAGGGAAAGATAGCAACGTAAGAACCTTGATGTACCTTGGTAACACTTGGTCCTCCTAAATGGGCTCCAATCTCTCTTAATGACATCCTATTGTTGTTCATACATGGTTCCCACCTAATGATATACGCCAAATCATTCACATGATGTTCAATTGGCCTCTTCATTGTATATAATTAGCCCAAACACTTGCATCTCATGTAAGAAGGGGATGGTACCAATGTATGAAGGATGAAGTACCAAGATAACACTTGGTCCTCCAAAATGGGCTCCAATATCCCCAATGATATCCTATTGTTGTTCATACATGGTTCCAACCAATAATGATATAACGCTAATCATTGATATGATGTTTAATTGGTCTCTTCCTTGTAAATTATTGGCCCAAACACTTACAACCCTTGCAAGAAAGGGACGGTACCAATGTATGATGTACCAAGGTAACACTTGGTCCATTCAAATGGGTTTCAATCTCTCCCAAAGGGTACCAACATGTTCAATGGAGGGTACCAAAGTTAGATGTATAGGGTACTAAGGTCTTGTTCGAAATTCACGACTAATTTTTAGGCCCGGCTACACCCCGGGTAATTATATATTTTATTTATTAATATTTTACTTTAATGTGATAACATCAAGTATCAATTGGTTTAGTGGTTAAGACATTAATAACAATAACAATATATAATTTTTAGTTGGTCTCTTCCTTATGTAATTCGAGGCCAAACACTTGCAATCCATTTAAGAATGGAAAGATACCAATGTATGAAGCATGATGTACCAATGTAACGCTTGTTTCTTGCAAATGGGCTCCAATCTCTCGCCATTGTATCTTATTGTTGTTTCCATAGATGGTTCCAACTAAATGATACACCTCAAATCATTGACGTGATGTTTAATTGGCCTCTTCCTTGTACATTATTGGCCCACATAATTGGAATCTATTTAAGAAAGGGACGATACCAATGTATAAAACATGAGGTACCAATATAACACTTGATCCTCCCGAAGGGGTTTTCATCTCTCCTAATGACATCCTATTTTTTTTCATACATGGTTCCCACCCAATGATGCACCCCAAAATCATTGACATGATATTTAATTAGCATCTTTCTTGTACATTATTGGCCCAAACACTTGTAATTAATCCGTTTAAGAAGAGAAGGGTACTTATGTATGAAGCATGATGTACCAATGTAACACTTGGTCCTCCCAAATGGGCTTCAATCTCTCCCAATGATATCCTATTGTTGTTTTCATAGATGGTTCCAAATAAATGATATACTCCAAATCATTGACATAATGTTTATTGGCCTCTTTCTTGCACATTATTGACCCAAATACTTGCAATCTACTTAAGAAGGGGAAGGTACCAATGTATGAAGCATGATGTATCAAGGTAATACTTGTTCGTCTCAAATAGGCTCCAATCTCTCCCAATGATATCCTATTGTTGTTCATAGATGGTTCCAACCATATAATATATCCCAAATCATTGACATGATGTTTAATTAACCTATTCCTTATACATTCTTGACCCAAACACTTGCAACCCAATGTAAGAAGGGGAGGGTAGCAAGGCCTTGTTTTTAATTTAGTGAAATCCTATTAGTCCACCTTCGAGTCCAATACATCATGATATGTCACTGGTAGGGATACCGGGTTTATGTGATTTCATTGTGACGACTTCCCTCTTGTAAGACGGAGGAAGTATAAGGTTACTAGCTCTTCAATAATGTAGACTAAACCTCTTATGAAGGAAAATTTGATGTGTTAAAATACCGAAATTGAATTGGCCGAGTGTCAAGGGTATTCTAAGAATATTCTCAATCTGCTTATTTTGATACGAATGTTGTAATAGTTTGGTACCTGACTTATATTAAATTAGTACCAATTTCGTTTTATTTGGTACTTGATTCTTCATACTTTGGTATAGTGTGATTTTTAATTTGGTGTGAGGCTCATCACATTTTATACCCGTATAGTATGAGATTGGTATCAATATTGATCTAGTTTGAGAATAATATATATATGTATTGATGTATTGATGTAGGAACAAGGGTAAGAAAAAAGGAAATTCCTTTGGGGAAGATAACAAAAGAACATGGAGAGCGCGAAGTTGGACTTTCCAAGAGGTCCAAGAAAAAGGAAAATTAAAAGCTTGTTGTTGTATTAGACTCAGTGATCGGTGATAGTAGTAGCAAAGGATGATACAAATACATACAATATTTAGATTAAATAGTTAAATGATGTGCAATCTATCATGTTGACTATGTTGAACTAAGTTTGTAAGATATCGTTGTCTTCTTGTACACTTAACAAAGAATAAATATTTGTCAAATATTAGTATTACCAATTGTAAAATCATGATCCCTATATGTATAGGGAATGGTACCAATTTCATATTATAATGGTACCAATTTCATGTTAGATTGGTACCAATTTAAAACAAGTAGAGTACTATTTCAATGAATAAAGGCATAAAATAGATGTAGCAGGGTACTATTTCAATGATTTGAGGTATATCATTGGGTGGAAACCATTTATGAGCAACAATAGGATGTCATTGGGAGAAATTGGAGCTCACTTGGGAAAACCAAGTGTTACCTTGGTACATCAAGGTTCCTACCTTGGTACCCTCCCTTTCTTACATAGGATGCAAGTATTTGGGCTAATAATGTACAAGGAAGAGGCCAAATTAACATCATGTCAATAATTTGGGGTATATCATTTGGTTGGAACCATCTATAAACAACAATAGGATATCATTGGGAGAGATGGGAGCTCCTTATAGAGGGTACCAAAGTTCTATGTGTATGGTACCAAGGTTTATCTAATTTCACAATAAAATCTTACTTTCTTATTGTAATATCTCGAAAATTTAAACTTGTTTAATATAATGATAATTACAATTAGGGGTTAAAATTTTGTTCAATAATAATTAATAACTAAATAACAATATTACGAATTTTGTGTTGTTAAAGAAAACTAAAACTTAATGAATTACCACAATTAGAATGAAATGGGTTTAACATATTGCAAAGAAAATAAGCAAAAAAAAAGAAGGGAGCCCCCTAAGTTCCCACGGCAATACCCCGACAACACCACCGCCCATCTTCTCCCTCTCTCTCCTCCCATATTCCCTACTCTAGCCTCCTATGAAAATTGAAACATCACTCACCATCAACCCACCTCTATGTTGTCTCCAAAACTTCATCTATAAAGTACCCAGTAAAACTAAGCATTGAGATCACATCAAACAAAAACCACAAAATCCTCTTCTTCTCCTCTCGGTATACCACCACATTTTGGTGCGACCTCCCCAACCACCAGTGACCTCAGCCGCGCCTGTCGCTGCACTGTCGCAGCTCTCCTCTTTCCTTCCACTCCTCTGTTCGAACTCCCTCCTCTGTTCGGTCTTCCTCCTCTATCGCTGTTCTGCTTCGTTGCTGTCTCCCGCGCTGCCGCACTACCAGTTCGCCGCTCGCCGGAGCTCGCCGTCGCTGTCGAAGCTCCGTTCTCCCCCATCCTGTTTTTACAAAGTTTTAAGATATATAATAATCTAATCCAATAAAAAAGTTTTTAAGATATGAGTTCAATATATGAAAAAAATTCTTCTTGTTCTCTGCCATAAGCAATTCGAGGAAATGAAGTTGTAGCAAAGACCAAGAAAGCTCATTGAATATGAAAGTTCAAAGAAGAAGAAAATGGAATTTGGTTGATGTTTTATATTGACCCAATTTTTCTCTCTCTCTCATATTTGTCCCTCACTCTCTTGCTTTGTTGGGAGAAAATAACACGCGCCAGCCTTTTTTCCTCTTTCTTCCTTTTTTTTTATGGGCCCCACCTTATATTGTTTTTCTTTTTTATTTTGGGTTGTTTGAGTCCCAAAGGGACTCAAACGGTTGGTTCCCAAGAGTTTCTCAAACATATATGGGTCGATTATCCATCTCAGTCTGACCTTAGCCCAGTAGAAGCCCACATCACCATCTACTTTTTTGTACCTACAATCTCTATTATACTTCCTATGTTTTTAATAAGTGACACGTTTTCCTTTTAGGAAAATGTCACAATAAATGACACATAGCTCAAAGTAGTAAAAAAAAATACTTGTCATTTATTACATCTTTGTCATCATTCAATTGTTTCACCTACTTACTTTATCCAATACTCAAATTTAATTGATTAAACAAGTGGTCCCAACTTTATCTCTTTAGGCTCCTTGATATTCCTCTACCTTAGCTTCTCTATTTGTCACTTATTAAAAAACGGAGGAAGTATAAGTGAAAGGGGGGAGGAAGATGGTGTCCCCCTTACAAAAAGTCTGATATACCTTTAATGAATTTAAATTGTCATATATATTAAAAAATATTTTCTTCTTCCTACTTGCCATATATATTGAACAAGTTAACAATGGAATTGAATTTGAAATTTCAATTAAATATTAAATTGAGGAGAATGATTTTCTCTTATTACATATGTGTGAAAAACTTTGAAAAAAAAAATTAAATACAATTTAATTTGATTGACACAATCAGAAGAAAAAAACATTTGAATTTCATATTAATAAGTATATTGATAATATTTTAAAACCTAAATGTTGATTATTATTTGATAATCTCTATTATATAAATCAAATTCTTCCACTTTATTAATATTCAACGATTGAACTTAGCTTGATACACAAATTCTTCCACTTTATTTGAGCACAAGCTTTCTTCTGCTTTATATTTCCTTTTCTCAATACTATATTTGATTAATGATGAATTAATAACTAAAAAAACCAATGAAACATTGATTTAAGAAAAACATATTAAAAATAATTAAATATGTCTGTTCGAATTAATTTTTTTATAGCACTGATGAATAACTAATTGAGAAAAAAAAAGTTAATATGAAATCCTAGTATTATTAGTTATAGGTTGCTATCGATCCATGTATTGAGTCTATTGACCCTATTTAACGAAGACTCTAGCCATTAGACTACTTAACTTTAATTTATATTTAACACCCATTATATGATGGCATATAGATTTATAGGTAATATTAATATTGTCCATGATAATGATTGTTCAATTGCAAAAACTTATAAACCTTCATAAATTTCCATTACCACTTTGAATATGGTATTAAGAGGTGATGAAAACTTATGAAAAGAGACACATATCTAAAGATGATCGATGAAGTTCTATAATGATCCATAGATATTGACGTGAGACTTGTTAAACAAAATTACATACTTCCTCCGTTCTGTTTTAAATGAAACGTAGGGCCTTGGCACGGGGATTTAGAATAGGAGAGAGATAGAGAGAAAAAAAAAAGAAGGGACCCATGTGATGAGGAGAGAGATAGAGAGAAGTGAATACCAAATAAGGTAACGTTTCACTTATTTTGAAAGGCCTAAAATAGTAAGTGTTTCATTTATTTTAGAAAGGATGAAGTATAATTAAATTTACTATCATGACCATCAGTCCACCAACAACGTTTATTGATCAGCTACTGATCAGCGTATTAGATTAATAACTTTGTTTCGTGTTATTAAAGACTTGGTCAATGTCAACATATCTTAAGATGTCAATAACCAAACTAAATGATGAGATCAGAGAAAAACGAAAGCTTCTATTAGTAAACACCGAGTGGTGGCCGTGTGAAGACCCCAAGACTAATACTCATTAACGACTAATTAGTAATCAACTTGGCCGAGGGACGAGGACGACGACACGCGCTCAATTATTTCCTAACGTATCATTTTATTTTAGGGTATATCTACTGATTTAATTTACAAAACAAGAATCTTCACAGCTATTTCTGATTTATTTTATTGGCGGACATAAAGCAGTACGATTTCCTAATGTGAATGCAACTAATCAATGTGGGAAACTACTGGTCTAATTTTGTGATCAGTATGTGTAGTAGGTTAAGAATTAGTCCTCGGCTTATGCTTGAAATATCTAGTGGTTAAAACCTGGAACAACATGGAAAATATTATGTTTAATTAGACATTAATGTAACACGAAACCTTATAATAGCATGCAAAGTGCAAACAATAAAAGAAACTGGGCCAGTGTAGGCGTAGCAGGTAACTAGGTTAGTCAATAGATCAAGTCATTCAAAGAGTAACAAAAGAAATTTTAGTTAGCTTGGATGTGGCGTTCATTTAGGGTTTACAATATCACATGCATTTTCTATGCAAATACATGATCATTTCTCACCTCTACCTCTATTTCAATAATAATGATAATAATGATATAACAATAATATTAATAACAACAAAAGAACAATTAATAAATGAGTTAGTCTTGCGTGGACCTGGTCCACAATAATATTATTGTGGACCAAAGTTTCATATAGTAACCTTTTTAAATTTTAAGTTACACTATACAGTTTTTATCTACTATAGTGACTGTTTTTTTTTAATATAGTAACTCTTTCTCACATTAGTTTATCATGATGAAATTGTCACTTTGTGACATAGTAACTTTTTTTTTTCATAGTCAAACTTCATAATTTATATCTATTCATCTTTTATATTTATTTTTTTATATAGTGGTTCTTTTTTTCATAAATCACATGAATTAGCATTAGGTCCACACTAATTTAGTGTGGACCAAGTCCATATAAGTTTTTTACTTAATAAAAACTCTAGCACCATTTCACATCTCGCTATATATATACAAGCGTTGTACCCTATAGAGTGAAATCATCCCAAACATAAAAACTCATTCAATTTTATTACATTCTAGAATATACATCAATATGGCCAACCAAAATCATCCTAAAACAATGAAAGAAAAAGAAATAGAGAAGGCAAAAGAAAAAATCATGGAACTCATGGGCTTTCCTCTCTCTAAGATACTTCTCCACGGCCATGATCAACCATTTGAGAAAACTAACCCCGCCGGAAGTACGTTAATCCCCCGTGTCACGGTTACCAACATATTAGTCTACCCCATCACTACCGATATCTGGATGGATTCTCATTCCAATAGGCATCGTACAAATAATACTCAACATGATATCAGAACTAGGGCAGATATTAGTGATATGGACCTCCACACGGCAGCAACTCGTGGAAGTATCACCGAGGCCCGAGAGGTAGTTCATAGAAAGGCGGAGTTGTTGCGGCGCGAGGATTCCGAAAGAAACCTGCCCTTGCACCTCGCCGTGCTAAATGGCCGTAAAGAGGTTGCGTGCTACTTGATTACAAAATACCCGCAAGCCTCGTATGCCTTGAATAACTTGAATGTCTCACCTCTTTACCTTGCTGTGGTTCACCGCCCCAAGGACTTGGACTTGGTTGAGAACATGTTCCGCGAGCTGCGTAGAAATTCTAGAGATGATAACATTCTTCAAAGTTTAAGGAGAGGAAAATCAATTGTACGTGCTGCCATTAAAAACCACGATCAAGGTAAAATGACTTGTTCTATATATCTAGCCAAATGCAAAATTCTTTGAAAAGTGTCTTAAATTTAATTTTCCTATATATTTTAACGTCAACACTAGCTATAGAAACTTTCGATTTCCATTAGTTTTTGGACGATACATATAAATTAAACTTGATAAATTTTCTTAGTTGATGTATCCGCTTTAAAATACTTACTTGTAAGAAAAATCCCTTATTTCAAATTAATGTTCATATTTTATATTATATATGATGATCAAAATTCATTAGCTTTGATGTTAATTCTGCCGTAAAATAACTAAGATTATACTTCAATACATGATGATTAAAGACTTAAATTTTATGATGATCATACTTTATTTTATGTCAAAAATTAGAAAGGTTTGACGGTTAAAAGCTCGAATATATATCATACTTAATTTTGCAATTTGGGTAGAAAATATTTACAAGAACAAATTTATGCCTGATCAGCCATTTAATAAGAATTCTATAAACAAATTCACAATAATCTCAACTATTTGTGGGAGATGCCTTCTCAAATGATCTATAATGACTTTGAAAATCCAATCTAGAGTGTCAAATAATAATCGTTATAATTCTAAACTCTGGTTGACTATTATAAGGTAGGGGGAAAGATGGAGATGGGAAAAAATAGATTGTATAAAATCTAAACAAGATTGCTCATTTTAACAAGTCATCGACCTCTTGGGATCATTTAGGAGAGAAACCCCTCATATTTTGAATTATTTAGGAATTATCCACAGTTGGATCATCAAGTCATCGACCCCTTGGGATCATTTAGGAGAGACACCCCCATATTTGGAATTATTCAGGAATTATCCACAGTTGGATAATCATAGGAATTACCCATAGTTGGATCAACATAGCCACATAGGAAGAGTGCCCTTATTTAGCATTAATCTTATGAAAGCTTCCTTGTACTTACGTCAATCGTTTTTTGTTTGTCAAATCACAGAAATGTTACAAACAATACTCAAGCATGAACCTGATCTAATCAACTCCACCGATATTGAAGAAGGATTAACACCTCTTTCTTATGCTTCATTCAATGGTTTTGTTGACACAGTTCGCTACATCCTTAAAAAGTTCCCTAAAACACTATGTAACCGGAACCAAGACAAGTCCTACCCTATTCACAAGGCATGTTTAGGAGGCCAAGTTGAGATCTTAAAGATGTTCTACTCCAAACTCCCTAAATCGGTGCTCGCCACAGATCACCAAGGTCGGACGGTACTCCACCTAGCTGCTAAAGAGCGCGGCAACCGGTTGAAGCCAGTAGTCTCATACTTGGTGAGCCTACCGGAGGGTAAAGCGCTAATGAAGAAGAAAGATGAAAATGGATTTACACCTTTGGATTTGGCTAAAAGAAGTAAAAATGGTCAAGTGGAAGAAGTTATTAGAACAACCTAAGCATGACTCAATAGAAAAGATCGACGGAGATGTAACGTTATGGGAGTTGCTATTATTCATTAAACCTTATACATACAACATATAATTTATTTTTCCTTGTGCTTCTTTTTTTAATTTTGGCTTGTACACATACTAATATATAGTAGTAACAATGCTTCCTCTATTATATATACACATGTTTTTTTTATATATTGTATGCCATTTTGGTTTGATATATATATACATTCTGTTTTATGACCTATATGCAGGATAGAGGTTGTATTATCTCTTTCTTTTTCATCAATGTTTCAAATAATGTTCCCTCCTATTGCAGCAAATATAGCAATTCTCAAGATGTACCATATCACCATATGTCCCCTCACCTACTTATGCTCTTTCTCTTTGGTTTTTTTTATAACCTTGGACAATTTAAAAGTAAAGTTATGTATATTTTTAAGAAATCAATGTAATATAAACGAATTTTTTCCTTGAATAATGCTAAAATGAGTATTAATTCCTGAAATGTGCCCAAGTTCAAATTAATTCCATGGATACCGTCCACGTAGGACGGCACGCCAGAATTTTGTTTTTTTCAAAGCAAACCGCTACCCAGAGTAGCGGTTAACTTCAAGTTATTTGAAAACAGTATATGGGATAAAACCGCTACTGGGGGTAGCGGTTTACTAGGCAAAACCGCTACTCAAAGTAGCGGTTTACTATGAAAAAAAAAAGAAGGAAAAAGCCGGCGGCTAAGCGGCTGACGGCTTTGTCTTAAACAACGACGGCTTTTAGCGGTCGTTGATATCGCCTTTTCTTGTAGTGTGCGCGTTAGCCGTTGCATAGTAAACCGCTACTCTGAGTAGCGGTTTATATGCATCCCTTATAACTTGTCTTAGGGCCATAATATAACCGCTATTTGAAGTAGCGGTCAACTTTACATTATTCGTATTAACCGCTACTTGGAGTAGCGGTTTTGTTAAAAAAACAAAATTCTCGCGTGCCGTCCTACGTGGACGGTACCCAGGGAATTAATTTAAACTTCGGCACATTTCAGGAATTAATACCCATTTTAGCATTATTGAAGGAAAAAATTCAATATAAACATATCAAAATGTTATGTTGTATAATCTGTATATTACTTATTTATGTGCCGCTTTATATTATTATTGATTGTACTAGCTAATGACCCACAATTTAAGAATTCAAAATTAGAACACATTATTATCAGACAATAAGTAATAGTGGCACTTGGGACTTTAGATTTGGATTCAATAAACAGTGGCTAGTACTTTTTTTTAGTTAGGGTCTGTTCTGTTCAACTTATTTTGTCTTATCTTATCTTATCTTATAAGATCTTATAAAATCTTATCTGATCTTATCTTATCTTATTTTTTTCTGAAATGAGTGAAGATAAGTTGAACATAACATCTTATTTATCTTATCTTATCTGATCTTATCTTATCTGATCTTATCTTATCTTATCTTATAAGATATTAAATAAGTTAAAATAAGTTGAACAGAACAGGGCCTTAGTCATGATTAAATGCTCATTTTTATTATAATAGTTGCAACGTTTTGATTTTCATGCTATCATTAATACACTAGTTTCATCAATAATATCTTTAATTATCAATTTATGAAAATTATAAAAAGTTGAAAGTTTGTAAATATATATTGAGATAAATCTAACATCTTACAAGCTAAAGCCAGTATTATATATGAGGCATAAATTACAGATTAAAGTAAGTACATAAACAGTGCGAAAGTCAAATGTTGTAACCAACATAGAGTATATTGCTAACCTGTCTTCTGATCAGCAAAATTCAAGAGTAGATAATTGTGTCCAGAGACGAGGTAGTATTACTAGTATATCATTTTACATTTTTCTCGGACTTACTCCCTCCGTTTCATTTTAATTTACTCACTTCACTTTGCGGAAACCAGGGAAAGCGAAACGTGTAAGCGTATAAAGCGAAAAGGTGGAGAGAGAAATTGAAAAGTGAGAGAGATAAATTAAAAAATGGGTTAAAATATTAAAAAAGTAGATGACATGGGTGGAAAAAGAGGAGAAAGTAGATGTGACATGTTATCAAAAATAGAAAAAAGCAACAGTGTGTAGATTAAAAAGAAACAGACCAAAAAGGAAAGTGTGTAGATTAAAAAGAAACGGAGGGAGTATAAAACATTTGTGCAATGTTACTGACTTGTGTAAAGCAAACAGGGGATTAGGACATTAGGTACCGAACAAATTTGGTTTTTACTTTTTTCTCCTTTTATTTAATAAATAAAGTTTTGTTTTATTTTGGATTTACAAAATACTACCTCCGTTTCTTAATAAGTGCAACTTTCCTTATTTGGAATAGTTACAATAAGTGCAACCAAGCTCAAAATGGTAAAAAAAAAGTTCAATATTATTACAAATATGCCACCAAAAAGCAAGAGGTGGCCATAACTTTTTTGTTTGATCACTTGAATTACTCTACTTTATTGTGGTCTCAACTTTCTCTCTCTACATTCTTTGGTATTCCCCCCATTTTCTCTATGTTGCACTTATTAAGAAACGGAGGAAGTATATTTTTAATATTCAACAACAAACTTGTACATGTGTGATTTGTAAATATATTTTTTTGGTTGCACAAAAGAACTTATAGATATATATAAGATACAAAATAGATTACGGATCCCCTCAAAAAAATAATAGATTATGGATGTGCATAAATAGTTTATGGATGTAGAAATGATATTGTGGATATACAAACATAATATTGGTTGTGCAAGATACAATATTATAAAATAGATCATAATGTGTAAACATGTTTTTTGAATGTGCAAACATAATTTTTATATGTGCATGCATAAATTTGGATGTACAAAAATACTTGTAGTTGTGCACATTCTTTGACAATAAAAATATGTTTGCTACCAAACAGTTCGGAATCTAGCCGGACTCTTTTTAAAACGGCCAAAAAAGGAAAACAAAAAGAACAATAAGAAACGGAGAGAGTACCATCTAAAAACATTAGATATTTGAGAGGGAAAAATTACTAAAAATAGGTATGTGGTGATTAATTGTAAACTTCTATAAAAAGAAAACGTAATGGTTAGTAAAAAATGGCTATATTAGGATTTTTTTATATATATATATATTTTGGGTGATCAGCATTCTTTTATCCCAAAAGCATATTTGATGGGCCTTATCTTTTTTTTTGTGAACAAAGTAGCATAAATAGATTAAGGAGTCCTGGCAAAAAGCCTAATACAATCATCCGTTACAATATCCCGGCAATAATTAGGGGGATTGGGAAAATGCCTAATTACATTCAGGGAGTTACACCCATTACTACACTCATGGGCAGCTTGTCGGCCACCTTGTTGTCCTCTCTTCTAGTGAAGATGATCCTCCTCTCCTGGAAATAAAGTTGCAGCTCCCTGCAATCCATAATAATCTCGCTATATAAGTCATCAAAAACCTCATCATGGGAGTTAATTAAATCAACCGCCTGTTTACTATCCGAATGGAGGGCAATGTGAGTGATATTGGCGTCACTCGCAGCATGTAGCCCTTGGCGAATAACCAATAACTCTGCAAACAAAGGATTAGCGGCATAGGAAAGACTATGAAAACCGAAAAGCCAATTGCCATGATTGTCACGCACAACCCCTACAAGACTTGTTTTGGTTACAATGTCCACAAAGGACGCATCTACATGGACATAAACCCACGGTTGAGAAAACCTTTCCCGCATATGAGCATTGACTTGAGGGTGGGAGGTAGTGGGGGGAATGTAAGCAATTAACTCATTTGCAAGAATACGGGCTCGGTATAAGGTCACATTGGCCGGAGGGTAAGGGGTATGGTCAAACACAAAACGGTTTCTATTTTTCCACATTTCAAAACATAAGAAGGGAAAGAAAGTGGCCCATTCGATGCCACAATATTGTAACCGCAGGTTTAGACATTCAGTGACCCAATCATGCACACAATGATTAACCCAGAAAGTTTGAGGAAGGTCTAACATTAGCCATATTTCAGTGGCTATGGAACAGTCACGAATAACATGAAGGGATAATTCATCCACATTTGGGCACATGTGACACTCAGGAGAAGAAATGATGTTCCGGTGGTGGAGGAGGCTCCTATGCGGAATTCGATGAAATTGTGGACTCCCTTATTGGTAGGGAAAGACAAAGTACCCATATCTCACCTTCTCTTTGTTGATGACTTACTCATTTTTGGTAGGGTGGATGAGACTACGACCTTTACTCTTCGTAATACCCTTAAAAGCTTCTGTCCTCTGTCGGGTCAAAAGGTTAATGAGGGTAAAAGTCGTCTAACTTTCTCACCTAATGCTCCCTCTGAACATAGAACTCTTTTCCAAGAAACTATGAATATAAAAGAGAGTGAGAATCTAGGTACATATCTAGGCTTGCCTCTGTCTCATAAACGCCCTATTAAGAGAGAAGTGCAATTTGTAGTGGATAAGATCCGAAGAAAACTAGCTTCATGGAAAACGAAGTTTCTTTCTAGAGCAGGGAAGCTTACCCTTATTAATTCCACCATGAGCACTATAGCTTCCTACTACATGCAAGCTACCAACCTTCTTAAGGCCACCCTTGTTGAGCTGGACAATATTTGTAATGATTTTTTATGGGGAGAGTCTGAGGGTAAAAAGAAAATGCACCTAATAGGGAAATCTCATACCTTTCTTCCAAAAAGCATGGGTGGCTTGGGAATTCGAAGTCAAGGCCCTTAAACTCTTGCCAAAGAATGCATTACCTCGAGATATAGTCGCGCCAATTATAATATTGCATATAATAAAGGCTCTCAGGTTTGGAAAAACATTGGTAAAGGAGCTTCTTTGCTAAATCAAGCTACCCTATGGAAGTTAGGGGATGGGAAAAACATTGATTTCTGGTTGGATGATTGGTTGGGTATAGGTGCTATTCGACCTCTAGTTTGTGGGCCACTAAATCATGATGAGATGAACATAAAAGTAGTCGACCTTATCACAAATAACACTTGGGACCTAAGTTGCATCTCCCTCCCTCTCCCGGACTTTATCTCTGATAGGATCCTTTTCATGAAAATCCCCCACCCTCATCACCCGGATAGATGTATCTCCTCTTTGGTTAAAAAAGGAAAATTTAGTATCTCTTTAGCGTATAAAAAAATTGTGGAATCTAGAACCGCGGTGTTGGGTAGTGAGCGGATTTGGGAAGCTCATGTGCCTCCTAAGATAAAATTTTTCTTATAACCATTCATATATGACACCTTCCTCTATGTTAGGCCATGAAAAGGGGTAGTCATCGACACACTCCCACTTCCATGGCTTTTGCTCCAGAAGTCCAGAACCCATACAAATTTCGCTCCCTTAGATAAGGGAAGCGATAGATAAACACAACTATGGGTCTGGATGGGTACTTCCGCTTGTTGATCCTTCAGGAGCATCAGACGAGGCAAAGGAAGAAAGAGGATTCTTTCGACATAGAGACTCTCTTGCATTTTTATACATTCATTTTTGTTTTTATATAGTAAAGTCAAAGTTTGCCCAAATTAGTCCATACATACGGACGGGAACCATACGCACGATGAACATGAAAGACTAGATTATGAACACCAAGACCAATACCAATGAACATGCACCAACAGAGATGTATATATGTTCATTTGCCTTATTATCCATGTACATATGTTCATTTGGCTCTACATTTTGCTTGTTATCCATGTACATGAGCGCACCATTCTTTATGTACTAGTGTGTGCACCATCTAAGCTCTGCAAAGTTTGCATTTAAAAAGAAAGAGAGGAAGTATTATTTACTAGTTGAGTTGAGGGAGCACACGTGCGTAAACAAAAAGTGACCCTCTAAGATAAATAGTCAAAGATATCGTGATAAGACCATCTCATTTGAGAATTTGCCAACAAAACTAGTGTCAAATGTAGTAGTATCCATCTCCTATGGTGTAAATTTCAATCTGACTATAACACACAACAACTGAAAATGTATCCATATCTCAGAAACACCAGCCACAAGAAAGATAACCACTCCAAAATCCTACATCTTGATTACCAGAAAGATGTTTTAACCAAATACCACATTCTCATAAATAACACAACCAAGGATGATCTAACTATAAATAGTAATGTTACAACATGACAAAAGATGAATAGCAATTCATTCTTCACTAGGATGCTTAATTATCCTCTGCAGGATCACAGTCCTAGCCCTTCTTACATCTCGGCTGTACTTATTGCCATGCTCCCCAAGCTCATCAATTGCCTCCAAAAACTCGGTCTGCTTCTTCTTGATCTCCTCTATTACAGTAGCAACAGCTCCCTCTTGACTAAGCGCGAATTCAGCATTTGCCAACAATGACTCAACCTGAACATCTAACTTATCAACAAGAACACGAATGCTATCCAAGTCCTTGATTGCAATGTAAGTTCCTACTTGCATCGAGTTAATCAACTCCCTTTGCGTCTTCAATTCACTCTCATACTTTTTCCACAACGAATTCATCCACCTTCCAATCCCTCCCATCGGAGCAGAAGCCGCAGCAGCTATAGCTGAAACCATCGGAGGAGCCGAAATGGCAGCAGCAACCACAGAACAAATAATCACTGCTACAAAAGTGGCCGCAAATATTATGTTCGACACCTTCCTATATATCTTTAATGATTTCAATTTCTTGTCAAGTTTATGCTTCCTAAGCTGCAATTTCTCAAACATCACTACTTGCTGTTTATACACACATTGAAACATAGTTAAAAATTCCTCAGTAAAAGGGTCACCAGCCTCTTTAAAATTCTTCAATTCCTCCAAAATCTTCCCATACCTATTCTGACCACTAAAATCACCAACATTCCCAATTTCCTCCTCAAATTGGAGCAATGCAACTTGTATAATCAACTGACGGTCACGAACCCTTTTGAGGCATTTATCAAGAGCAGTAAAAAAATCAAGGGTTTGAACACTATACTCAAAATAATCTTGCACCAAACCAAATAAATCCTGATTATTCCAAACATCTTTTTTACACTCTAAAATGACTCTAACAACTTCCTGATTCATATCAATTAAACAACCAGCAACTTGTTTAAGAGAATCAAGGGATACAGAATGAACCTCAAAACCTTCATCACCTTCATTATTAGTAAGTGAGTTGATGATGTGGGTGGTGCGCTCATGAAGGTGAGAATCGAAGACTTGAACATCTGGGTCAAGTTGACAAGCCTGTAAATAGGAGCTCAGTTCATTATTGTTCATCTGGGTGTTTGTGTTTTGGTCAATTGCAGGTGGGTTTGCATCGTTGGGCCCTTTGCTGGATTTCGCACCCATATTGTTTACTCTTCTTCTTTTTGTATAAAAGCAGGAAAATGCAAGCGAATGAACCCTAAAAATGTTGAATTTCTGGAGTTGTGAAATTGATTTGTGAGGAAATTGGGGAAAAGATTGCTGCTTTTTGTGAGGATTGATTATTGAAGAAGGATTTGGAAGAAGGTTATCAGAGGTTTAAGCCATAAGATGAGACAAAAGGTGGAGAGAGAAAGTGAGGAGGAAGATTTACTGAAGGAAGCATTAGAAGTATGAAGCAGAGGAACTTTCATGTTTCTCCTTGTGGAGTAAAGAATGGTAAAGTGTGAGAGAGAGAGGCAAGAAAAAAGTTTAAACAAAAAGAAGCACCTTTGACGCCAATTCAACTTCACACTAGCATATGTCAAAAACAGAATTCCTCATAGAATCATAGTACCTTTTTTTAGCTTTTTCTAAATGATGGAAATGGAGGCCGGACGGTAAATCCAAAACTTAAATTTTTTGAATTCGGACTAGAGATGGTATTGGATCCTGGACCCGACCTAGAACCGCTAGGACCTACCTCATTTACAAGGGTCTGGGTCCATAATTTTTAGACCCAACGGGTCTGGGTTCCGAAGAGCATGGGTCGAGTCTGGGTCTGAGTCCGTATGTGTCAGACCCAGACCCGACCGTATATATATAGAAAAAAACTATCTAAACTCTAAGGTTTTATGAGTTGTGATTTTGTAAACTCGTCGGTATTGTGCCTCCATTTAAGACTTGTAACTTTGTAAATTGTACTCCTATTATTTTAAGATTTCATGAGTTTTTTTAAAAATTTTGTTTAGTTAAAAAGTTTTACTCATGGATGCATAACCTATATATTAAGGGGAAACAATTTATCTAGATTCAAAAATGTAAAACTAAGAAGGACTCATTTAGGACCCCTGGACCCGCTAGACCAAGCGGATCTGGGTCTAAAAACTCTAGACCCAACGGGTCTGGGGTGGGTCTGGATCTGTAAAAAAAGGAGTTTGGGTCTGGGTCCAGGTGGACCCGACCTAGACCCGACCCATTGTCATCTCTACGTACAAGGGATGAGGTTCGCTTTCAGGATTGCTTTCGACCTATCGTGAGACGAACTAGCGGCTCACTTCATGGCTAATAGGAGATGACATGCTCACCCAGTCTTATGACTTTGTTTCCCTTCCCTTCATCATCTGCAAGGATATTTTAAGTTAGCCTCCGAATTAAGGCATTAAGGGCCAACTTAGTTTTCTCTCCTAATATAAAAAGTAAACCGACGAGTGAATGGGGTCATGACTATTGTGATCCTTGTTTTTGGATTAAATCTTAATCTAGTTGCGCGGGAACGGATACAAACACGAGAATGAGTATAAAACGGGAATGTGATACATTAGTTTGAGAAGAAATAGAAGATACAAGTATGGTAAACTGGGTAAAGTGAAGATTTTATTACATAGTTTTTGAAAATATGAGTAACAAATAAACATGGTAGAAGTTGATGAATTTTGACGAAGTTAAGATGTACAAAATAATGTAGAACGAAAGGACTGTGACTATCATGAGTATCATCATTTTGTTTTTGGTTAAGAAAATGATGAATAAGTTACTTTTTAAGCTTAAAGAGACAATTATTGTTGTATTCACAAAATGATGCTCCTAAGTCCTGCTCCTATATATTGATATAGCCTAGAGGTGACCATGGATCGGGCCGGGTGAGGGTCGGGCCATCCTTTAAAAATTACCCATTGGTCGGGCCGGGCCAAATTTTTGTCACTGTAAACAAATGGGTAAGGGTATTTATGTCATTGCAATTAGTTGATCTCCACGAAATCGCTTAGTGTTTAGTATTTCTCTTCAAATAGCATGACCAAGAAGCAAAAAAAAAGTAAGCATCTTATTCTATCCAAGGTAATTCTATTTCATTTTGGATTCAACATGTGCTTTTCAAGCCATCAAGTGGCCTTTGTTATTATTGCCCACCTAATAAAGAAGGGCCGAGGTAGATACAGTGTCCATTGTTTTCTAATTATTATTGCTTATTTGAACTTATTATATCTTATATGAACTAATCTGAACGTAATAGACTTTTTTGTGACATGTGAGTGTATCAAACCTTATTTCTACTGAACGAACTTATTAAACACTATTAGTCCTAATCTGAATTTACTTTTTCTTATAAGGAGTAAAAATAAGGCGAAAAGAACGGACCTACAGTTTTATCATGATCACGCATATGGAACAAATTTATAGGACATAGGATTTTACCATGTGAAAATTTGCTAGAATAGGAAGGAAGGTGCTCTTATGTTCATTGCTCAGATTATTCCCTTTTGTGCAATGTAAAAGCTTTTTAAAGAGCATGTCTGCAAGACTGCAACAATAGATGCAAAAGGAGGGCAGAAGGACATTAGCATTAGTGAGCTGGAAGAAATAGCATGGTGCGTGCTACGGTGATTTGGAGGTGGGACGTCAAGAGCAGCTAGTGTTCGAGCAAATTAGTTGGCAACTAATTTCCAGTAAAAAATCACTTGCTCGGAACATCCTCAGTTAAGTATTTTCCGAATTCTTATAGGGTAGCCAATTAACTTATTATCACAATGCTGGTAAACATGATGATACTCCTGAGTAAGCAGGTGAGATGATGGGTTGATGGGAATGATATTGTAATACTCCGTATTTTTGGGAGTTATTCTTTTATAAATAAGAAAATATAAAGAATAAAGTTGAAAGTATTTTTATAATTATATTATAATTCGGTTTTGTTTTGTTTTCCAAATAAATAAAATAAGAATTTGATTTGGAAAACAAGTCCTATTAAACATAGGTTTCACATGGTATAAAATAAAGAAGAGAAACAAAACCCTATTCACTACTTTAATCAGCCGTTTTTTTTTACCCCAAGGATTTTCTCTCTCCTCCTTCTTTCTCCTCTCCTACGTTATTTTCTTTCTTCTCCTTCCTCCTGCACTACTTTTCTCTCTCCTTCCCTTGCGTCTGAGGCTTCCACTCGCCGGTGGTTCGTGTCTGCCGGTGGTTCGTGCTTGCTGCCCAGAGGAGGTCGAGCGTGGCTCGCTAGTGTTGCACGTCAGTCGCGATTCGTGCGAGCGTTCGAGGTGTGAGGCGAGGTGTGCGAGTGTTGTATGCGTGCGGTGGTGTGAGGTGTACGAGCGTTGTGCGTGTGTTGCTGTGTGCGGTGCTGAGCAAGGTCAAGGCTCGAGTGTGGTGTGCTAAGCGAGGTCGAGGCCTCAAGTGTCGCGTGCGAGGCTTCGAGACTCGCGTGGACGTTCAGACTCGCGAGGCTGCGCGACGAATCGAGGAACTCGTGGGCTGGTGAAGTGATGCCGGAGTGGTGCGACGTCGCCGGTGGTTGTCGCCGGCGAGATTGGTCCGGTAACCTCAATAAAAAAAATTCTTTTCTTTCCTACTTTAATTTAATTGTAACATTTGATTTCATAGTTCTTATGCATTCCGATTAAGCTTTGTTATTTTAAATAAAAGTATATTATGAACTAAAAGAAATCAGATTTATAATATACTACTAGTTCTTATATTACTTTGATTTTATTTCTTCAATTCTGATTTTATAGTTCTTATATATGTATCTAGTTAAGTTTTGTTATTATAAACAAAGTAGTGTAAAAGTTAAACGAAATCAGATTTATAAGCACCTTATTATTAAGTCCTAAATATGTAAGTTTCAATAAAGTTTATGAAAAGAAAGTTAAACAACCATAACATTATTTTATTATTCAAAACACCATGTTCTACATAGTAGATAAGCTGATTTTTATTTTAATAATATCAAGGACTTAGCACTGAAATATTTCTATTATTCGATTAGGTCCCAATTTCATAAGTGGAACGTTTTAAGTAATCAGCAAAGATTCTCCGTTACAAGGTACGTATGCGTACTAGTTCAGTTCGATATATTAGTATCATGTTTAGGTTATGATTGTTATATTGGAACCTAGAATCATGATAGGGAACTGTTGTTGATTATGGTTGATGAGATTGTTTGGTAACATGAAATCAATCGGAAATCTGTATGTATTTCCTTGTTGTATGACTTGTGAAATAGAATGAATTGTTATTGGAATGCGAAATTCTATTGTATCACAAGCATGAAATGAGATGTTGTATTGGAATGCTATGATTAATAATTGTAGCAAGGATTTATAAGAGGTTGCCTAAACTAAATGATTTTATATGATGTTATAGAAATCATATGCTTAATGTTGTATGAATGAGTATCGCTAAAAAGGATTGTTGGCAATAAACTTGTAGTCGGATTCCCTACAAGTAATGAACAATGGGGGGAGTGTTACCGCCACGGTGAAACGCAAGGCTTATTGAAATTAAAACGTTAACAACTCCTTATTAAGAAAAACTACATTGCAGCGGAAATAAAATGTTTACTTTAAACTACAACTCGGGAATCATCATTGACCCCTATTATTCAAACCATTAACTACGCATATTAATAATTCTATAAGTTCAATAAAAACACTTAAGAGTTTATAAACCAGAAAATATTCCCCGTATTCCCAAACTCATGCAGCATCACCAGCACACCTAATCTGCTCCCCATTGAAATATCAATGGTTCATCTCAGGTCAACAAACATCGCAAATAACAAACAATCGGCTATGCTGAATACGTACGTAATCAGTTAAATAATACATCAAACATAAACAGAATAATAATAAACAATATAGACCTGATACTACAAGAATATTACATTTCATTTTTATAGTTTAATTGGCATCGAACGGGCACCGCCATCTTTCTAGAATCATACGAGATACTTAATCCTTAATAAACAACTTGGTCTATTAGATGGAATGTAAATACGGTTTCGTTCCGTTCCTCATCCATCACCTTAGTATGCATACCCCCAAGATCGTACGGAACCTTCCGCCTACTTGAGTTATCAAAATTTATAAGGACATACACTACTATCGTCACAGTAGGCCTGCGTAGGAGTGTAGAACAAGTCCCACACTCCCCCCATTGTTCATTACTTGTAGGGAATCCGACTACAAGTGCCAACAATCCTTTTTAGCGATACTCATTCATACGACATTAAGCATATGATTTCTATAACATCATATAAAATCCTTTAGTTTAGGCAACCTCTTATAAATCCTTGCTACAATTATTAATCATAGCATTCCAATCCAACATCTCATTTCATGCTTGTGATACAATAGAATTTCGCATTCCAATAACAAATTCATTCTATTTCACAAGTCATACAACAAGGAAATACATACAGATTTTCCGATTGATTTCATGTTACCAAACAATCTCATCAACCATAATCAACAACAGTTCCCTATCATGATTCTAGGTTCCAATATAACAATCATAACCTAAACATGATACTAATATATCGAACTGAACTAGTACGCGTACGTACCTTGTAACGGAGAATCTTTGCGGATTACTTAAAACGTTCCACTTATGAAATTGGGACCTAATCGAATAATAGAAATATTTCAGTGCTAAGTCCTTGATATTATTAAAATAAAAATCAGCTTATCTACTATGTAGAACATGGTGTTTTGAATAATAAAATAACGTTCTGGTTGTTTAACTTTCTTTTCATAAACTTTATTGAAACTTACATATTTAGGACTTAATAATAAGGTGCTTATAAATCTGATTTCGTTTAACTTTTACACTACTTTGTTTATAATAACAAAACTTAACTAGATACATATATAAGAACTATAAAATCAAAATTGAAGAAATAAAATCAAAGTAAGAACTAGTAGTATATTATAAATCTGATTTCTTTTAGTTCGTAATATACTTTTATTTAAAATAACAAAGCTTAATCGGAATACATAAGAACTATGAAATCAGATTTTACAATTAAATTAAAGTAGGAAAGAAAAGAATTTTTTTTTATAGAGGTTACCGGACCAATCTCGCCGGCGACGTCGCACCACTCCGGCAGCACTTCACCAGCCCACGCGTGCCTCGATTCATCGCGCAGCCTCGCGAGTCTGAACGTCCTATGCATACTAAGGTGATGGATGAGGAACGGAACGAAACCGTATTTACATTCCATCTAATAGACCAAGTTGTCTATTAAGGATTAAGTAGCCCGTATGATTCTAGAAAGATGACGGTGCCCGTTCGATGCCAATTAAACTATAAAAATGAAATGTAATATTCTTGTAGTATCAGGTCTAGGAATGTTTATTATTATTCTGTTTATGTTTGATGTATTATTTAACTGATTACGTACGTACTCAGCATAGCTGATTGTTTGTTATTTGTGATGTTTGTTGACCTGTGATGAACCATTGATATTTCAATGGGGAGCAGATTAGGTGTGCTGGTGATGTTGCATGAGTTTGGGCATACGGGGAACATTTTCTGGTTTATAAACTCTTAAGTGTTTTTATTGAACTTATAGAATTGTTAATATGCGTAGTTAATGGTTTGAATAATAGGGGTCAATGATGATTCCCGAGTTGTAGTTTAAAGTAAACATTTTATTTCCGCTGCAATGTAGTTTTTCTTAATAAGGAGTTGTTAACGTTTTAATTTCAATAAGCCTTGCGTTTCACCGCGGCGGTAACACTCCCAAAGTCGATGCAACGTAGTTTAGACGTGTATGGATTTTGGGGGTGTTACAGATATTTAAGCATCATTCCCTTGTAAGCAAGGTTCATTGCAAGGATATGACGGTAATGCATTCCTTGAGCTTCAGCTGTGTCAGAAAGGAGAAGAAAGGGACTTGTCCAATACAATCTAAGATTACAAGAGTATAATTTTGAGGAGCGTATAGCCGTATACTTACGTGGTGAGCAGAACCAGGAGTATATACCATGGTGGAGACTCCGGCTCAATGTGGTCTAGAGTTGTATGTACAATATATGACGAGGAATTTCTGGTCCACGGTATGGTGTGAAGGATGCAAATATCTGACTTGCAGAACAGAACCTTGCATTTTTTGTCTAGCCCTGCAGTTTGCACCCTTGTGATGACAAATTAAGTGCAAGCTTCAATCAATGTTGCTAGAGTGCTTTGAGCGAAAAAGCAATATGAAGAAAAGACAAATGCATCATTGCCATTGATAGTCATGGTCGCAGAGAGAGGCAACCAGAATAATTGGGCTTTTAGAAGGTGTCTTGACTCTTGAGAGCCAATGGGGATCATAAATAAAGCTTGGGATCTATTATGCGCATACAGATTAGCTAAGCTCTTCTAGGCCATGGAGATGGATTCGTTTCCGGATAAGTATGCAAGTGTTGACATGGCAACATCTAGAAAATATAATATCATAAATGAGAAGGATAAAAAAATCAGAGTGATTCAATTCCACGAGCATTCAAAAAAAATTACTGTATTCGTCTTCACAATGTAAATGGAGTTTCTAGAGCCAGGGAGTTCTCAATGATACAAGAAAGCATATTGCATATATACACTAATGTATACTTCTTTTATGGCAACACTAATGTAGACTTCTTTTTTTTGTTTATGACAACACTAATGTATACTTCAACCACTCCATTCAAGTTGATAATATTAGTAATACCATTGGAGTGAGCATGACTGTAATTCAGCAGTCAGCACAGTACTACAAATACAGAGTCACAAGCAGGGGTAAAAATGCTTACACAACATAAGGATACCAAGAAACAAGCCAACTGAGATTGTGCTTGAATGCTTCATTAACTTGTTGCTGCCAGTTCACTGGCATAACTTCACCCTGCTTACATCAGTTGGGCCATCTGACAACCAAATTTCTATATCCTTGAGCATTATATCGTTGTTGTTGCATATTACTCCTTCATAATGTCAATAACCAATCAGCACTACTTACTGCTCCTCAAAGATTGTTCTCATATGGAGCAAAAATTAGCATATGAGCACATATGACAGAACTTCCCATAACAACAACATTGTTGATATGGGAAATGGAGCTGGTTAAATAGGTGCACTAGGATATCTCATAATCCTATGCAAGATCACAGTCCTCGCCTGTCTGATTTCTCTGCTGTATTTATCAGAATGCACTGTTATAGTATCAATCCCTTCCATGAACACATTCAACTTGATCCTAATATCATCCATCACCATGGTTAATGTATCTGCTTCCTTTAATGCAAAGTCAGCATTGGACAACAAGGAATCGATCACAATCTCCAACTTCTCAACCAAGACTCGAATGTTCTCCAAGTCTTTAACAGCAATGCAAGTCCCAAGCTGCAACTCGACAATCCACTCTCTTTCATTTTTCAGCTCTCTCTCATACTTCTTCCATAACGAGTTGAACCACTTCCCCACTCCTCCAACAGGAGCTGAGAGAGCTGCTGCCAACGCCGATGCAACAGGTGGAGCAGCAATTGCTGCAGCAACAACAGAACAAATCACAACACCCACAAAAGCAGCACCAAAAATAATATTACAAACCTTCCTATAAACCTTTACTGACTTCAACTTCTTATCGAGTTTCCGTTTCCTAAGCTGCAATCTCCTCAACATTTGAACTTGTTGGTTATAAACTGCTTGAAATATAGTGACAAACTCCTGCCCAAAAGGGTCACCAGCCTCCTTAAAACTCCTCAACTCCTTCAATGTATTAGTAAACTTATCACAAGCATTACTACAACCATGATTATCCCTCATTTCTTCCTCGAATCGCCTCAACGCAACCTGTATAATAAAATGGCGGTCCCGGGCTCGTTTGAGGCCTTGATCAAGGGCAGTGAAGAAATCTAATGTCTGAACACTATATTCAAAGTAATCCTCCACTAATGAAAGCAACTCTTTGTTCTTCCAAATATCCTTCTTGCAATCAAGAATAACTTTAACTGCCTCATGATTCATATCCATTAGACTACCAGTGACTTGTCTAAGGGAGTCAAAGGAGAGAGAACAAACCTGCTGGTCCAACCCACTGTTGTCAACACTGGCTAGTGTGTTGATAACAGAAGCAGCATGTTGCTGAAGCTTAGAATCAAAGATTTTGACATCTGGGTCATTCTGACAAGCTGCTAAATAGAAGTTTAAATCACTGCTACCAACTGAATTAGATCCACTACTACCATTGCTGTTGCTGTTGCTGTTGCTGTTGCCGTTGTTTGTTGATGGGGTTGTCGGAATTTTCGACCTTTTGCTAAAGCTTGAACCCATAATTCAGAAAACCCTCAAAAAAATGAATCCAATTTCCCAAGATTTCAGCTTTTTTCTTACCCAATTGAATTTAGTACTAGAATTCACTTGGGATTCCTTTAAAATGGAGAGAGAAATCCTAATTTGTGCCAAAATGTAAAATGGGTAATGGGAGATGAGATGACACAAAACTGAAACAGATCAACTGCTCAGATTTTGGTGACAAAAAAGAAAGATTAACCGCACATAATTAGAAGGGTAAGAAGAATTAAGGTGGGAGACTTTTCAAAGGTTTGGGTGTTGATTGTGAGTCAGTCAAGGATGTGTTAAAAAAGTTGAAAGTGGGGATATGAATTAGAATATTCAAAGTAGAATGACTAAGCTGTGGTTTTTTTGGTAGGAAAGTGCAAGAAGTGTAATTTAATAGTGTAAAAAGAAATGCAAAATTGGAGATATTGATGATGAAAATCTTTAGATGAATGGTTGACTGAGAGGTGTGGCTGCAGGTTGCTGCTTCTCTCGTCATTCACGAAGAATCGGAGATGATTCCTGCTTATTAGACGTAAATCAAAATATCTTAAACCGATAATTAGTTAGAAGAAGAATATACCATCAACAAAGTCGTTGTAGTATAGTGGTAAGTATTCCCGCCTGTCACGCGGGTGACCCGGGTTCGATCCCCGGCAACGGCGTTTTTTATTTCCATTACCATTTTTTTGACAACCAGTTTCTGAAACCGTGAAACGTACTTTTAAGGCAATCAACCATTTTCAATTTTCTTAATAGCATGCCGATTAATGATTCTAACTTCTGGGATTAAGAGGAGCGTGATATTGTCACCAGCCTATTAAGGGTTCCTCTAAATCTATTATCAAGAAGAGCAAAGGTAAAGAGAGCTTTGTGCAATTACTCTGAATTGGACTCTTGATTCATATTTTAAAACAGATATTCTTTTTTTAAAACAAAAATCTATTAAAATATTGCTAATGAAATCATGGCGAAGTTAAAGGGAATCGTCTACTCATCTCTTCAACTTCTCTAGGGAGGTTGCTAGTTAATTCGAATTTAGGATTGCTAATGATCGTTGAAAATTTTGGATGGAAGAGTAGAGATAGTTAAAGATCCTAGAAAAAATACATAATTGAGCTTACGTGAAAGGAGAAGTAAAAATTGTGCACTACTCTCTTCGTTTTCTTTTGTAAATCCTATTTGGAATCGGAGAAGAAAGCAATGCAACTTAAAAATGGGGAAGATTTCACTATTTTATATAAAATAAAATTAATTAAAAGTAAATATTCTAACCCTTTGAGTTACTATATGTTAGGCAACCATTGAGAAAAAGTTTGAGGGATAAAAAAGTAAAATATAATTAATGAATAGTGTAAACACATTTATTGCATTTTAAACTGATGGAGAATATAAGCCATAAAACTTACACTATGTATGGAAAGAATTAAAATTGGAACAACATATTGAAATTTTCAACAAAAGAAAACGAAGGGAGTAATTGGCACGGACTTGCTTCATGTCCAGAAAGGCAAATGTGTAGACGTTCACAATGTGTTGATCGCTAACAATGTGCTGGGCCCAACACTACTTACCATTGATCCAAAAGATTTTCCTTTGTGTATATTGCAAACAGCACGAGTAAATTTTATTTAGGACCCTAGGTTATGGCCTATGGCCTATGGGACATGTGTGGTTGTTCACAATACGTTGATCCAGAATGTGTTAAAATACACAATACTGAAAAAATAGTCTAAAGACTAAATATGATATAGAGTATAGACAAATCCGGCCAAATCATGTTCTTCCCGTTTTGGTTCACAATTCTCTTAATAACGTAGGTCGCGGCTCAAAGATTGTCAACACAAATGATCGCGTAGCAACTACCAAGTCCAAAATGTAGGATCCCTTCAGCACAATTGTCCCACAATATTGCACGACCAGAACACTATTATATTCAACTGATTAGCAGTTACGCGCATCTGCAGTTCGTCCTGAAACGACAGATCCACCAATGACCAGTTTTTGGTATTTTATAGTCACCAGTGAAAATGAAGAGCTACATGGGAAATTTGTTAAAAGTAGCAACAACCAATGAAGACTATTTGTTCTTTTTGGAGGAAAGCAATGAAGACTCTTCAATTAGCACAACCCAGTATACTTAAATTATTATGGAAGCACCAAATGCTTATAAATTGGGCTAATTTCATACCAGATGTATCCTAAAATTGAGGATAAATGTGTTCCTCTCTCTAAACCAATTACAATTAAATTACTACAACTGTAATGCTAATATAATGACAACAACAATTATGTTATACAAATGTGTTCCAAGAATGACACCCAAATCATTCATTCAATTCTGCCTGTAAGCAATATAATCAGCAAGAGCAATCAAGGGCTTAGCCTTCTCTAGATCAAACTCAGAAAGTTGTTGTTTAGCCTCTTTATTCAACCTCTTAGCATACTCTCTTGACTTCTCAATCCCCATCAATTTAGGAAATGTAACCTTATCAGCCACTAAGTCCTTCCCTGCTGTCTTCCCCAACTCCTCGGACGATTTAGTAACATCCAAGATATCATCCACAACTTGAAACAACAACCCAATCCCCGTCGCAAACTTCCTAAGCTTTTCGACCTCTTCATCGGTCGCACCCCCAACAATAGCTCCAAGCACAACCGACCCCTCGAGCAGCTTAGCAGTCTTATGAATGTGAATAAATTCAAGCTGCTCGAGGCCGACATCGACTGCCCCTTCAGAGTCGATGTCGACAACCTGGCCTGCCACGAGCCCCTCAGCCCCGATAACCTGGGCCAGTTCTCCAACAGCCCGGACTATCCGCCCGGGGGAGACCTGGCCTATTGGGGTGGCCGTAGTCAGGTGCTCGAAGGCGAAAGCCAGGAGCGAGTCCCCTGCCAGGACAGCGACGTCCTCACCAAACATTTTGTGGTTGGTGGGTTTTCCCCTGCGGAGGTCGTCGTTGTCCATGCAGGGGAGATCATCATGGATTAAAGACATAGTGTGGATCATCTCCACAGCACAAGCGGCAGCCATTGCCGCAGATTCATCGCCGCCTACGAGCTCGCAGGCGGCGATGCATAGAACTGGGCGCACCCTCTTTCCTCCTGCGAGGAGAGAGTATCTCATAGCCTCATGAATCTTTTCTGGGTATTTTAGGGTAACAGCCATATCCAAAGCTTTATTCACAGATTTGGCCTTTCCCACCATATACGCCTCGAAATTGAAGGTTGGGATTTCTGGGGAATTCTTGTTTTCAGGTGGGTCTATTGCAGTTTCTTGTTTTGTGAGGACAGCAGAAATTGGGGACAACATTTTGGGGGTTTTTCTCGAGGAGAGAGAAAATGGAATAGAAAAAGGAGGGCATAAAGTGCTGCTGCTGCTGCTGCTGCCATTATTATTATTCTTCAAAGGTGAAATGGAAGATCTAGATCTGAAATTAGCCCTGTAAAAAGAACATGTTTGAAGAACGGAATTTCCCAGATTGAGTGTACTACTAGTGCTGCTCATTTTTGTATTAGTTAACAGAGCACAGAGAGAATTTTGTCAACTTGGTCAATTATATAGAAATCCAAAATTCAGAGTGTGAATGAATTATAGTATGAAAATGGAAAAGATTATTGATTCAAATTCAAAGAATGCAATTAAGGAAAGCCGTATTTCCAATTGATTGTTGACAAAAGAAAATGGGTGAAAAAGAAAAGGATAGAGAGGAAGGTGGATGTTATCAAAAATTTAATCCACTACCCAAATATGCCTGTTCATGCCTAATGGCACTTGTAGATTGGCACAGGATAGGATTTTCAATTATGTAGCACTTTACGCATTTTTTGGCCCTTTTTATATTACGCACTTTTTTTTGAGGTCACATAAGAATAATATTTTTTTTTTGACAGGAAACACATAAGAATAATAATACTTTGATATATTGATATTTATACATTTTTTTTGTGATTTTTGGGTCATATAATAATAATACTATGATAACCAAGCTTATTTGGTGCAGTTGGTTGAAAATTCTCCTAACTACGGTACTTGGGTTATGGATTTCCCTTACCTTTCCTCTTACTCTCAAGTGTCTGCAAATGCTAGACCAAGAACACTATGCGGGTTGAGATCTAGACAAGGTCCTTTTTCTTATAATTAAATAATAATAGTAATAGTAATAGTAATAATAAGAATAAAAATAATAATAAGATATTTATACATGTATTTACGCCATGCTACTTTTGAAATTGAACTAAAATAAATTAAAACGGTAAGATGAAAAGATAATTAACCGAAACTTTATCCAAAAAAAAGCAGGCCTTGTGCACAAAAAGTATTGTCTGTTTGCAAAATGTGGGAGTTCTAGTGGTCAATTGCATGCCACAAGTGTTGCAATTTTTCTGGATTGTTACTTTTTTTTACGGGTATGGTCACTTCTTAGTTTATGGTAATTTATCATATAAAATAATAAATCCAGCTCTTGCAGCCATCTACTCTATTCAACTCAACTTCCATCCATATATAATCAATTAATCATCCTTTGAGATAGGATAAAAGAATTGTACTCAATTCACATATAGCCCTTAAAAAAAAGATTATTTTACATGTAAAGTCATAGAGATTTTCACCTAGAAAAGGAAACTACGATACTGAAGTTGCATAATCTTACATTTAAGTTAACATTCTCGAGATTGATTTGTTTGTCATTCAGTGAGATCACTAGTTGAGGATGAAAAAAAATCTTCCTTCATAGGAGAAAAAGCATAATTTCTATTAATTTAATTTCTGAAATCACAAATCCTTGTGGATGGTAGCTACCTTTACTTGACAAAAATGTTGAATGTGATAACCTTTTAAATTAAACATAATGACACATTTAGTCATTTATCACATCAATATCATCTTTCAGCACCATCACTTCCCCAACTTCTCTAAGCATTATTCCCAAATAAATACTAAAATAAAATAAAACATTTGTTAAGGAAAAAAGAGGAAAAAAAAAAGAGAGGCGAAGGAGAGAATTTTCCTTCCAAACCTTTAGTGGAGAGATGTGATTTATTAACAGAGGAAGAGTATGTTTTGTAAGTAAGGGGAGGAAAGGGAAAAAACGAGGGAATATAAAGAGAGGTGATGGGAGAGAAAGAGTGAACTCCAATTATTTTCCCTTCCCTTTTCCAGTGTCATATCCAAACAAGAGAAAATAGAAGAATTGTAGAATGCGAATAGGTAAGAAATAAATAAAAAATTTGAACTAGCCAATGTTCTTCCAGTTAGATGTTTTTAAATTAATAATTTTCTTTATTCTCGCTGAAATCACAAGATATCGTTTCTTATCCAATCGATTTGTTCCCCTTGAAAAAATATTTTCTTGTCATTATAATTAACCACAAGTTTAGAGATGTCAAACAATTAGGATGTGAAATCATTGGATAAAAGTTCCTAAAGAATGGTGCAATCTCATTAGGAACATCCGAACATACCATATGAACACTTTACACTTAAGCATCATAAGACCCCAAGCATTTATGTCGTCACGACTTATAATAACAATTCCACAAACTCTGCTTTGACTTGCATGAGGAACACATGCGATAGTTTCTAATACAAATTCGACAAGTCAGCTTTAACTTGCAAGAGTTACACATTTTAGTTGTGTAGCGAAAATCTCAGAATAATTAGTATGCATTTGTTGAAATATTGTCACCCCAAAAAACAGGACAGAAAAAAAATAAGAGGGGAAGAGTTTCCACAAACATCAGTCTCTTTCACCGGGCATCTTTAAAGTTACTTTGATTAGCTAAATACTTCGTCTAATTCTATCCCCAAAAAGAAAAAAAAAAGGAAAAAGAAAAGAAAATAAAGTACCTTTGCTAACATAATCTGGTTTTCTGATCTTTAATGCATATAGGCCACTGATCGCTTCTTATATAGCCAAAATGTATCATGTTAACTATGAACGTCGCAAAGCATCAGATAATGAGGGTCACAGAACCATGAATTGATCCTCGCAGGCCGCAGCGCAGACTGTATTCATGTTAAGATAATAGCCCTAATGACATAGCCTGGAGAAAGAGCTCTACTTGTGGTACAGGTAAAGAATACTGAAGACAAAGAAGCCAGCCATCTGCAACATTAGGAGTTGTGCAATCAATTTCACTTCAAAAATTGGCATCTACTTACAAACTTAGACAATAGACCATGCAAAGGGGCTTTGAGGGTACCGTTGAAAATGAAGCTCCGTAGTATGGAAAAGCCACCGGTATAAATCTTTCATATTCATTGTGCTTGTATGGCCGCACTGGAATCTGCGGTTCAAAATATTTGAGTCACTTTCGATTGAATCAGCGCTAGAAATCACGAATGACTGATCATGCTCAGATACAGGATAGCTCAACAATGAACTGACGGTTGATAAAATGATAATTGAAGAAAACGATTCCTGCGTAACCTTCTCTAGACCAAAGACAACTTGACAAAGCATCACTTCATAGATTGAACTTATTTACCATCGCATTTAAAGCTAAATGCCTAGACCAGTCCATATTTCACAAGAAAACAAGAAGCCATATAGCCACTAAAATTACCTAATGCTAAGATTAATATAAAAAGATACATCAAAAGGCATTCGTCCAGATCACTATCATAACAATGACATGAAATTTAATCTCAATTAGATCACCAAAGGGTGATTACCTGTTTTGAAAGAGACAAGCTTGTATAACCAAGTCTCTGATACTGAATCTTGAACTGGAAAACCCCATAAACATCAGGAACTTTGAATGATGTATGATATAAGCCCTGCTGACCGGGGGGAAAAAGAGCCAACAAATGAAAATTCAATTTGACCAGCAAAAAGAAAGCAAAAGATAACGTCTAACAAAGATGAGTATTATTCTTGAGATTACCTTCTTATCATTAGATAAGGTCTTCAATACATAGGGGCTCATCATGTAGAACTGCAATTGCACGTCATCTGCTACATAGGGCTCCCAGCTAGTACCAGACCACTCGTACAACTCAACAGAGTATTCCTAAAATGGTGTCAACATTGTGAGAACTCATTGGTTCCCTCTCAGCCAGTTCAGATAAAATAACTAGTAAAGCCATTACCAGGTCATCGTTGATGCGATAGATGGAAGGTTCATCTGTTTCCCCAAGTTTATGATGTCTGACATTGACAGCCTGTATTAAGAGCCAATATTGCCTCAAGATAAAGACAAGAATATTTAAGCAAAAGATCAATTCATGAGCCATGACAGAGAAAAGCAAGGCCTACCTTCAGATGACCCCTCTCATGGAACATCCATTTACTTAACTCCGTCAAGAATTGTTCATTACCAGATTTTTCATACCTGTAGCATGGAACTCAATTTTTATACTTGACACATGAAAACAGCTAAGTAATCTTAGCAGATTATAAGATTTGTATTTGAAGCAAATTACACATATAACAAACTAGAAAAAAAAATTGCAATCTTATCTTATGCAACCAAGACCATGTAGATAAAGGCTCAAACCCAACCTAATGTGCTCTAATTCAAGCAGCATTTAGAACAGCGGCAAACAAGATGACAGCGGGGATCATTGCATCTATAAGTAGTAACAATAAAGGATAAGGACAGCGTTTCGCACATTTTCAATATCCTGATAAGAAAGCACCATACTCCTTGAAACTTCTTTTCCTAGAAAATGACTATGTTGCTCGGACTCGGGTACCCATGCACGGCACGAGTACGTGTCCAAGTGTCCGACTCTGCTATTTTTTGGAACTATTTCAATTTTTTGGCCCAAAATGAAGTGTCCAAGTGTCTCATCCATGTCCGAGTGTCGAGGATCTGACACGGGTACTTGAGGTGAATGAAGAGTTCGAGCAACATAGGAAAATTATGTATACAATCCATCCATCATTTAGAGCTACTAAAGCAGAAAGTAAGTTTTCGGTCGGTTCTGACCCCATGCACACTAAAACTTTGTTTGGATAGCAATATGCAAGGGAAGGGAAGGGAAAGAGGAAGGGGAGGCGGAGGCGGAGTTGGAGCTTCATTTTCCCTGCAAATCTCTACAATTTTGGTGGGATGGTGTTCATTAAAGAGGGAGGGAAAATGGATCCCTCCCTTTCTCTCCATTTCCTCTTATACTAACAAAGTTTAAAAAAGATGATAATCAAACAATGTCATAGTAACCCATTTTAGCAATAATCCTACAATGGATATTATGTATGACATAAGATTTCTTGTACATAACAGAAAATGAGATGCAGGAAAAAATCAAACATTTTATCTCCACGTCACTCATTTTATTGGATTCTTTTTACGGAAGAAAAATAAATAAACTAGACATCTCCAAGTGATACATTTAACAAGTGACAGCTCAACTTCACAAAAGTGAACTCATTGCGAAAAGAAGATATCGTTGGGGCTTAGACCTGGACCATGGCGCAAAGGATTTAGTCCATTCAGGCCCGCAACTTATAAAACTCACCATGAAGCAAATTTTCTAGTGTCTTACAAAGGCTTCCTCTTGGACCGAAGCCCCTAAGGAAGGACAATTGGATCATGACTTAGGCCCATGCTTCGTCATCGAGATACTTCCACTATAAATACCTTCATGGAACTCTCATACAAAGATACTTTCAACATCATTTAAACACTCACAAACTCTTATACTCCATACTTGTTTAAGCTCATCTACCTGATTTTTACATCAAAGGGTTTCCTAAAAAACGCACCAAGGTTAGTTTGCTTGTTGTGCAGGTTAACCTACATTGTGCAGATTATCATCCACATGCTCGACATCACGACCAACAGCACCCCTATACATCTCATCGTACTTGTTCTCGACAGAAACAAATACAACGAAATTTATTGCAGAGTGGACTATGAAGAAGAGTTCCTCTGTTCCGTACTTCGTCTATCAATATAAACACCAAATGTTTCTTAATCTCATGCACATGCGCTTGGCTCGAAGTTCCTTCAAATCAAAAAATTTATAGTTTTCTTTTTCTTCATTGCTGTTTATTTCATCAATGCTCCAGCCACTACCCATAACTACAAATAATTAGAGGTGATCATACAGCAAGCACAATTAGACTATTGTACATTCTTTCAGATTTCTCAACAAATTCATCATTGATGCCTTCATTGGAAGTAGTCTGACAAATGAAGAAAAGAGAGGAGAACTACGGGTTCAGCAAGCAATATGTAAACATAGATCAGGACTTACTTAATTGAGGTCCCAGCTTTTTGGACACTTGACCTGAAAAATCTGTATCACAGTAATAAATTTTATCACATAGGGATTATTACACTCAAAAACAGAAAAATTAAAATAAAAAAGAAGGATCATGAGCTGCAGAAAAAAGCACATACCGGTTACTAAACATATCTAAAGAGCCAGAAATCAGGACTCGAGCATTGTTTCTAGCCTGCAAGTTTTGTGTTCAGTCTTAGATTTTGCTTAACTTTAAAAGATGTTGAAAAAGGTGCATCTCAAGGAATGAATTAAAGCAACGAAATGCACTGGATTAGTTATGCCCACAACAGCAAAAAGAACAAAAGAATTCTTGCCATGTGCAACCACAAATTTTTTTTTTTTGAGGGATAAATTGCCATTTGTCACTCAACAGCTTATAAATATTACCTGAAGATTTAGAGAGCATTATTGGCCTCGAATATTCGACACTTACATAATGTATATGTTTTACACTTTTACCCCCTCTTATATACTTAACTGTAATTTTTGTTAGTTTAAATTATTTTTATTATAGGAATTTACAATGTCAGGCGTGAAAGAGCAACCTCAGCGTGAAAGATAAAGCACCATTACACAAGCAGCCCACACAACAAACACATGCACAAGAATTTTGTCGCCTCGGGTTTTGTCATAAATTTACAAATGGGTAAAATCAGGGAATCAACTCCCTTGATAAAACAACCACCAGAAAAAACAACAAAAACTAAACAAGGAAAAAGAAGATCAGCATAGAACTGCAGCACAGCATGACAGTAGTAAAGTAACAGCAAAAAGAATTTTAAAAAACACACATAGATCATTTTCCCGGTCGCACTTAAATGGAAATTGAGGACAGCACAGAAATAGAAGAGCATGTTTTACGGGAAAAAGGAAAACGACACAGCCAAATGTTACTGAAAGAGGGAAATCAAACACAAAAGACAACAAAGAAGCAGCCAAGAAAAACATAAAACACCAGAAAACACATAGCAGCAAGAGCATACGTAGACTAAAGTTTATGATGAGTCTACCAGGCGTAGTTTGAGGAGTTCTTCTGTTCTTCCTGTTCTCACTTCTCCACTACATTCAATTGTTGGATTTTCTTTAAAATATGCCAATTCTTAATATTCATTGTCGAACAGTCGGGTTGTTGAGAATTAATAGAAGTATCCAGCAATATTGTTTTTGTTCAAGTACAGATTGTGGACTTTACTTTCATTAAATTGAATTATTTATGTGAGTTTGTTTATGACTATTGCCATTTGATAATCTTGAATTTGATTTCATACAATTAATCCGGCTGATCCATTTACGGCCCGTTTGGTTGTTGGTTATAAATGGTGGTAATGGGAATGAATTTGTATGTAAATTTGTGAGGAAAATCATTGTTCATTCCCATGGTAATGCTAATTTATCCTAAAGTGTCTATTTTTCTTCTTAAATTTTCATTCCCATCCAATACCACCTTGTAGATGGTAATGAGTGGTAATGAAAATTGCTTCCCTTTGGAGAAAAAAACAAAAGCTTAGGGGTGAGATTGCTTCCCCATGGAGAAAAAGCACAAACTTGGGGGTAGGAATTGTCTCCCCATAGAGATTTTAAGTGTGCTCCCCTTGTAATATTACACTTAAAATCCATTCCCATTACCATCATTTATTAACGACTACCAAACGGGCCGTTAATGTTTACGATATTAAATTAGTAGCAATAGTGAAAAATGGAATACTAAATGCCATCTCCCTCCGTCCTCAAATAAGTGTCCATATAATATTTTGGCCAGTTCATAAATAATTGTCCAATTACTTTTAACGGAAAATTCACCCCCACACAACCCATATGATGTGAGTCCCTCCACTAACTACCTCACTTTCACACTCTTTCTAGTAGGAGCCTCCAGTAACTCTCTTTCATAATCAATTATTTTTTATTCTTACTTATACTCTATCCACCTCATAAACTTGTACTCCCCTAAAATCTACTCCGAATATGCGTGTTCAAACCTGACAGGACAATTAATTTTGCTTTGAGGACGGAGGGAGTACAAGAAATATACAATGCGGCTTTTATGTGAATTTCATTGTTTTCGATGAGTTTATGGTAAATGTTATGAATTTAAGATCACATTTGTAGACGCAAGATTTAACTAGATATATGTTTCCTAAGAAATTTACATATTCTACATAATTTTAGGGGTGTATGTTATTTGGACAAAAAGTAAAGTCCAAATTGATATGAACCAAGCAATTTGGATTTAAATTTTTCTTAGTTTAATTTAGCATAAACTTGCAATTGCGGCATTGCAGCCAACCCTAAATAATTTTGGTTCTAAATAGGGCTGATGTAAATCAGATATTGTTGTGGTTGTTCTAAACTGGATACTATGTTGATTTGTTTGTGCACCAAGCTATGGGGTTCGCAAGGCTCATAATTTTTAATGCTAACATATGTAGTCTGTTATGATATAGTAGTATTAGGTACATTAAGTCTAATAGGAAAGCAAGTTCAACGATTCAATTTTATCGATTTGGATCCGGAAAGGGCCAAAATCAGTTTAGATTGGTTTGGACTAGGCACAAATTTCGGGTTGGATTTGGACTTAAGCCAAGTCAAATACTCCAGCAAGAAGCATGTCAAAAACTTAAAACTATTTAAAAATTTAAAATGGAGTCAACCACGAGTCAAGATTTTATCTAAGATTATACATGGACGTCGGATATGTATCTCCATTCAATTCTATCAAGTGCGACATGCTAAGTAAACCTAATTTCTCCATATCGTTCTAACGCACTCTATCCAAATCATCATTGACCTACCTCAACTTTTTATATATTTCATCCCAAACCTTCCACTACCTTAACCAGTGCATCCTCTAAACGACATCTCAAACGCCCAAAACCAACGCCAACATATTGTATCTTATCTTATCCTCAATGTATGCAACTTCAACCCTCATCCGAATATCTTTTCAACATGCGCATCTTTGCTATCCCCACTTTCCAAATAAAATCTTTCCAAAAAAAAGCCCAATACTCTAACCCATATAAAACATTGGTCTAATAGACATCCTATAAAATTTTCCTTCCGGTAAACTACTGTCACGAAAAATTAAAGTTGCCACTCTCCACTTAAGCCACCATGATTAAATCCTATAAGTCACATTGTAATAGCCACCCCAAAGATATGATTATACTATTCTTAATTTTTTTAGAAGTTATAAATATATTATTATTACATAGGTAGTAAAGATATGTAAAGTTTCTCATCTGTTTATGGTACATCATGACTTATGTTATATGTACTTGTACATTTCTTTATTTTAATGGAGAAGTTAGAGGAAAAAGTATCATAATTGGAGATGCAAGATCATTTTTGGGAATATAGTGAGAGTCGTATTCAGGAATTTATAAAAGGAAAACAGTAAAACTAGTATATGAGGTTGGTGGGACAAACAAGAGACAAGTTTAATATCCTCTTGAGTAAACCAAAAAAGGAGGAACAAGGTTGAATAAAAAGATGTAAGTAGGATAAATTCAAGAATTGTCAATTAAGAGTTGTTGGGAGGTCAGGAGAAAAAAAAAGAGAGAGTAGACAATTAAAAAAAAAATTAGCTACCCAGTGTATTACCCCATTAATAACCCTAATTACCCCCCTCCTTAAACAACCTAGAGAGAGTATTAAGAAAGAAAGAGTAAGGAGGAAATAGAACGAAAAAGAGAAGGAAGAAGTTAAGGTTGTGCAGCCACCGTGACCCCCTCCCCCTTCTCTCTTCAAATTCTTACCTATTTTTCTACCAAATCTTACATGCAAACTCACCATAGTTTTCCTTGATGTGTATACTAGGTATTACTAAAGAAAATTTTCAAGGAGTGGAAGAACACCCCCAAATCTATACTAATATATTAAAAGGTGTTCCTAAGAAAGTTTGTGTGCCACGTGGCACTCTTTTCTAAAGCTCTAATGCAAATGCTTTATTTCCAAGTCAAACCCTAAATTAAAAAAATAATGTTGTGTAGTTACAAAGTATCGAACACGTGACCTTTGAAATGAAAAGTGAAAGCTTAACCATGAATCCAACAATTCTTTGTAGGAAGTTAAGTTATTGCTTTCATCCCCAAACTTTTATTTAAGGGTTTATCTTTCAAAATATCATGCAATTACTTATCATGTTATTATGTCAATTTTTCCTCATTAGACAAAAAACTACGAAAAGCAACAACTCGAGGCATCGCCCGAGACACTCACTAGTTCGAGCCTAAAAAAGTGAAGGTAGCTGAAATTTTTTTTTTTTGAAAAAGAGGAAATTTTTGTTCTTGATATCTTAGGTAGGTAAGATGAAGTAACTAATACGAGTTCTTTAGGATCTAGGAAGGTCTGAAATTCTGCATTTTGGAGGACGAAGAGCTAGTGTGAGCAAAAGATTAAGGTACACAAGTTCAACTTATTTTTGGGTTTTCCAAATGAGTTATTTGAGTTTGTGGAAAGGAATTTGTACCTGCATGTATGGTCGTAGAAATTATAAGTATTATTTGTGATAAGTTTTGCCTATAATTAAACAAATAAAAATCATATTATAGGCAAAACTTATTACACATAATACCTATAATTTCTATCACCATATATGCATGTACAAATTTCTTTCCACAAACCCCAAATAGCACATCTGGAAAACCCAAAAATAAGTTGAACTTGTATACCTTAATCCTTTGCTCAAACTAGCTCTTCTTCCTCTAAAATGCGAATTTCGGATCTTCCTAGATCCTAGAGAACTCATATTAGTTACTTCATCTTACCCACACAATATATCAAGAACAAAAATTTCCTCTTTTCCAAAAAAAAAAATTCAGCTCACCTTCACATTTTTAGGCTCGAATTTGGGGGTGTTCTTCCACTCCTTGAAATTTTTTTTAGTAATACCTAGTATACACATCAAGGACAACTATGGTGAGTTTGCATGTAAGATTTGGTAGAAAAATAGGTAAGAATTTGAAGAGAGAAGGGGGGGGGTCACGGTGGTTGCACAACCTTAGCTTTTTCCCCCTTTTTTTCTTTCTCTTTCCTCCTTTCTCTTTCTTTCTTAATACTCTCTCTTTTTGTTTTTGGAGTCCGACGGGTTGAAAGGAATTTTTAGGGAGGGGGTATATAAGGGGTTTTTAAGGTGAGGTTGTGGGGGTAATTAGGGCTATTAATGGGGTAATACATTGGGTAGCTAAATATCTTTTTTTTAAATTGTCTAATTTCTTTTTTCCTAACCTCCCAAAAGGAGATTAAACTTGTCTCTTGTTTGTCCCACCAACCTCATATACTAGTTTTATTGTTTTCCTTTTATAACTTCCTGAATACGACTCACTATATTCCCAAAAATGATCCTACATCTCCAATTCTAAAATACTTTCTCCTCTAACTTCTCGATTAAAATAAACAAAGGTACAAGTACATATAACATAAGTCATGGTGTACCATAAACACATCAAAAACTTTACCTATCTTTACTATATATATCTATATAACTTCAAAAAAAATTAAGAATAGAATAATCGTGTCTTTGGGGGTGGCTATTACACACTTCTTGGGCAATATTCCTCAAATTTGTGTAATATCGACCCAAGGTATTCAAAAAGCTCAATAATGGGTAACTCCCTTCTATCTTATGTTACCAAATCCTCAATATTTCTCCCTCTCATTACTAAAATCACAAAACATATACTCTATTTTCCTCCGACTTTGCCTAAACCTTCGAGATTCTAATGTTTGCCTCCATCGATCCAGAGTAGTATTAATATCATCCCTAGTCCCATCATCCGCAAACATCATGCACCACAATATCCTAAAAAAAACATGTATTAGTATACCTCCTTTGAAGAAATTCGCTCATCGTGAATGAATGTATAATGTTCACCTAGCAAGTAGCTTATAACCAAAATAATTGGAAAAGTCTTGAACCTAGTTTCTAGAACTATATCTTTAATCTTCTAGTAGTTTTATACTTCCTTTGTTTGTTTTGGAACATTATCCCTTTTGGGAAGTTTCATAATACTTGTAAGGTTACTTGTTTTGCTTGTAGGCCCTCTCTATTTCTTTTGATATCACATAAGCTCCTTCTTTATCTCTGTTCACCACATAGGGTCTTTATTTCCCCACCCCCACCCCCCCCAGTTGAAATATTGGAAGTATTAGTATTTAGTATCAATTCCATTATATCCCAACCATTTTGATAATTGAGCTTCTTAATTTGATAATTGATTGGGAAGACCAGGGGGGATAATGTCATGCTTACCCAGCTTTTACATTAATTGACCCATACATATGCAATTTGTTCAGGACTGCTCAATATAATGTTAAGCACTTACATTAGGATATACAATTCCATACTGGATACAGGTAACAAAATGTATACAAGTCCAACTGCTATGGAACATCTTCCAAAAAGCATTTGAGTTACTTACTCAAGAAGCAGTGATGCAGACATCTACTAATGTAGTTCCTAAAAAATAGAAAATAATTTGCATACCATTTAGCCTGCATAATACAGAAAGGTACAGAGAGACTGGAGCAATTCAGTGCATATAATTTTAAGAGGTACAGAGAGATTGGAGCAATTAAGTTCCCATAATATTATAAGGTACAGAGAGATTGGAGCAATTAAGTGCACATAATATAAATCTTTACTCCATTTATCCCATCTAGTACAACAGCGCGTAGCATGGATACTACCATACACTGGCTTAAATAGGTCAGCATGAATGCAGCCTTAACCCAACCAATTGACAGAGACTAATCAAAAGGCTGGTTAGTAGATCAATATCTGAGAGGGATAGCCATTCAAACTGGAGTCCCCTCGGCTTCAGTACTATTTGGTCCGTGATACTGATAAAAGGGCTTAGAGTTGAGTCACCTACATTATGTTGGGAACAAAGAAGAAGGCAGGCTAATGAAGTTTGATTTACAAGAGCCAACTCACAAAATATACACAACCACAAGCGAAATGCATGCATTATTTTGCATATTACTTTTTAGGTGCAATACAAACATTGAGAGCACACAATGAGAGAAGGATGCAAAATAGAACCTGGACAACAGAAACTAGAGAGATGGAAGTCCCGATCAAGACTGGAGGCTTTGACACCATGGAATTTGGGTTAGCAGAATACGCTGCTGGAGAAGCTGAGAGAACCTTCAATGCCTGATTGAAGAGTTAAACTTGTAACAAACATAATGAAATATCATACACCTCAGCTCTGAGGTTAATATAATGAGCCATACCAAGCAAATTGAATAACTTACCAGGCTACTGGCAGCATTTATTGAGTGTGCAATTCCTCTAAACAGCACAGGAGCCTAATGAATAGAGCCCAATAACATTCAGATAAGCAATGCAAATATGAGACAGCCGATGGTTCATGCATATGCAGCATGCTTATCAAAAAGACAAGGGAACTTTTGGCGGAAACTGACCTCAATCTTCTCTCTCCCTAGAATCACATCAGATTTGACAAAACTATCACTGGCAATCAATGAATGATCCCCATCAGTTTCTGACACAGAATAGCTGGTGTGATCGATAACCACAGCTGATGTATCCTATGCCATTAAAATTCAAAGCAAAATCATCAACTAAAAAATATAACCGAATCTCCTATTCATGATAGGTTCATAGCTATTTACTCCGATCAATCTCTTAACTACGTATAAGGTGCCAAGCTCGCACCATTGCGAAATTATATGCTACTCCAAGGACGTAACTCGACCAGTTTCTCACAACATCAATAAATAAATAAAAAATGAACTAAACTAAAACTTTTAAAGTATAATAATATGCACCTTAATTAAAATTTTCAAATAAATCCTTAGTTATGCACTTTAATTAACTTCTCAACATAATCAATGCATAAATGCCAAATCAAACTGTAATTCAGATTCTCTACGAAATGCGGCATGCACCTCAAAAGACTTCTAAAAGAGGCATCAAAACCAAACGAAAAAATAAATTGAGTGTGCAGCACAATGAGTTTCTCAAAATATCCAATATTGATGCATTAACACGAAAAAAGAACCAAAATGTTACGTCTTTTATCATGTATAATGTTGCTGATTCACTTACATCCTCAAAATCAACACCACATTCTGAAGCAATATTACGAATGAAATCAGATGCATTGGCATTCGCAGCAAGGATCAAATCATGACCAGAGTCAACGAAGTCCAACACATCTTTCAACTTCAACGATCCATCTCCAATACCTTCAACCACAAATAACATAATTTTAATCTTACATCCGCAGAAAAATTTCAAATCATTACAAATTTACAATTTAAATGAAACAATAAACAAGAGAATTGAAGAATTTAGCTTACTCTCAGCAGAAGGTGAGAAGAGAATGAGGCCATCGTACCAGTAGTGGCCATAACGTTGAAGAGCGACTTTGCGGTCATCTGCGAGCTTGAATTCAAGGCTATAACCGCGAGATTTTAGAGAATTGAAGAAAGTGGAGTGAGAAGAATTGAGAGATGCATCGTCCAAAATGACGAGGATCCGTCGATCAGACGGCTTTTCTGGATCGAAAGCGGTAGAGAGTGAAAGGAGGAGAGAGAAAATGGTGAAGCAGCTGAGCGAGAGTTTCGCCATTGTTAGGGTTTTAGTTTTAGATCCCATGCTCGAAGATCTTAGAGGTTTTACTTCAGTCTAGTTGAAAGTTCGCCCCCAGGTTTGTGCTGGTCGCCTCACACATCAGTAGTTCAGTACATCACACTTAGGGGCTAGGGCTGTGGCCTGTGAGCCTGTGATTGAAGTTATGGATTATGAATATGATGGCTTGAAATGGAAATTTGTATTTGTGTTACTTTCAAAAGGCTCTAAGAAGCTCATTTATAAGAACACTAGATTTGATCAAATTTGGATGAGATCATTATCATACACCTGCCGCATATACCATATTCACGATACACCCAAGCCTAATTTTTTGCTCATTCAAACTCTCCTTTTTGGTACATTTTCGCTTCATTTGAATGATTTCAAATGAAAGAATGAAGAAAAAATAATGCTTGGGTATCTACGCTTTCTGATACACCGAGTGTATGATAAATTATTTGAAATTTGGATATTTGAATTTGCATATTCGATTTTAATCGCATATTCTCTACTAGATTTTCGATATTTGGGTATTCAAATCGGATCAAACGTGATGTTTGATAAGGCACAGTCCTACCAGCCTAGCACTAGGGATATACGATTCTCGGATTCAAAATAAAGATGGTGGTTAGGAGTAAAGCATCCTTGAGTCATTGAGTTGGCAAGGTATGGAATGTGGCCTTGGCCTATATTTTGTCCGGTTCAATTGGTTAACCATGATAGCACAACATGACCTATATATTGGGTCGCGTCGTGCCTTTATGCTTATACTTAATTTTCAAGCTTTGTTTGTGCCGAAATGCAGGGTTTCTTGTAATTTATATCATACTTTTTGAGTCAAACCAGTCTCAAGTATACATTATTTCATAAAACAACCCGATTATCCAACTAAACCTCAAACCCTTCTATCGAAACTCAAACTTTAAAACTCAAAAATCCAAATGTTTATCCAACTTGATAAGCACCCAATTGGATTGACCTGACTCGATACCAAAATCGATATTCATCCAACCCTACCCCTAACACAATTGTAACAATATCAGAGGCTTAATCCCCGAACGTGGTAAGTGGATTTAACTTGCAATAATGATTGTACAATTATACAGCACATTAATCAACATTTTTACTTTTAGCCATTTTAAAATTCAAGGAATAAACATTAAACAATTGTTGCATCCCCCATTTGCATGCTTCTCCATAATATAGTTGGAGAAGAGGTTGAGGTGGTGGAGTAGTGACATCGCTTCCCACCTCATATCCTCGGCGCCTGCAGGATCAAACCCTCATGGACTCATTTGAAAGTAATTCCCTTTATCCCCTCAAATGAGCCCCCTTCATCTTACCCTTAAAAAAATATATAGCTGGAGAAATGAAATGCAAAGCTAGTGGAGAACCGGGCTTAGCATGTGCGACATAGGCGACCCCACAAGGCCCCAACAATTTAGGAGCCGAAATTCTACTTTTTACGTTAGTCAGTTAGTAGTTATTGACATGTCATACTACATGTTTTTCGTTGTTGGTATTGGACTCCGTTATTAACAAAAGGTCCAATTTATCTTCATTATACAAAGCCTCCTTAATTATTGAACCGCCCCTAAAATCAGTAGCCAGAAGACACCACCTGCAATACCCTCAGGTAGTTCCTTGGCCAGCCAGTCCCACATGAGTGCATGTCAACAAAGAGGAGAAAGCAAGAGGCAGAAGATGGAAATATACTAAATCCGTCGTTGTAATGTATATTTGCTAAGAACAGAATCAGTATGTGCAGCAACAGGGTTGAACAAAGCTGCATAATTCGAGTAACTCTGGTCAGATGATAATTTTTGCCCTTCGAGATTAATCAATCCAAATACTGTTAGTACAAGAGAAATTTTCCGGCTGGAGTGGAATCTGGTATGTGGTATACTGTTATCAAAAATATTAGAGAAAACATCATTCTCAAAATTTTTTACAGAAAAGTGATCATTCCTTGTCAATTGCTGAACTAAGAGCTACTTCCTCCCTTAAACTAGCCATCCTAGCCTTCTCACGATCCTTTTTAAATACAAAATACAACGGCGAGTAAAACAAGCAGCACAAACCAAAAGGAACTGCCATCATTGCAAGAAGTCCTCTGGACAAAGCAAAGGCCTCTTGCATCGATCCATCAGCATGTACAGATTTTGAATCATACCCATATATCTTCTCTGACAGTATTCCAACCAAGGGTGCAGCAAAGGAAGAAAAGGAGCCCTCGAATGCACGATCAAATGCATAGATCATTGTCCTGTGCTTAACAGGGACCACCTCAGCAAACATGGGTGCATTTACAGCAGCTCCATTCCAGCTGATGATCAGCCCCATAAAAAGTAGAGTGGTTGCATAAGTGAACCAACTGTTTACAGACTGAGGAATCATTTTGAGAAGAAACCACGAGAACGGGATGCCCATGAATGCACTGAATTGAGCACACATTATTCTGCCTGAGTAAGGATACAAACGTGTCATCCTGTCTGCGATCATCCCACCAAGTAGGGCACCACTTGAAGATCCAAGAGCAAAAACACTAAGGAGCGCTGCTGAAGCATTATGATTAAACCCTGAAAGAGGAAAGAAAAAAAAGTCCCGTTTTACTACACAAAAACTCGAAAGTGGTCATGATCAATCATAGGGATAACATACTATGAAGATTCAATGAGATAATAATATGCTAGATATGTTATCGCATCTCTAACAATGGGAATCGTGTCCGGAGGTTTTATAGATCAAGATTTCCACCTCTCAAGATTGTTAGAGCAAAGTTCCAGATTATGTAGTTAGATTAAATTATGGGTAAATTGAACAGTTCTGGCTGTTCCGCATACATGCTCACCGATTAATTCGAACCACATGGTAAAAAACACCATGGCTGTCCATGGTAGTGAACCCACAAGACCCTGCAAGACGATAACCTGAAATGTTTGAACTTTCGTAACTGCTTTCATTGCTGTCCAGGACTCCATCCAGATGGATACTGAACTTCCATTGTATTTCCCAATTAAAGCGTTCCTGCAGCAAATAAAGCACTTATGTCAATTGTCAGTGAGCACTCAAGGTGGAACCATTGACTTGCCTATTTTTTTTATCATGCATCTTTAACCAGCCTCCTGCCTGTGTTTTCACCATCTGCCTGTGTTTTCACCAAAATCAAATTTGATTTTCCTCGACTCGTTTAAGTAAAATATTACGTGGATTTGAAGTCCAAATAATTCAGACATGGAATTGTTGAAGAAAACAATCCGTTTCTTTTTATTTACACGAGTATTAACACTTTTGTTAATCAATGAAGAAAGCTTCTAGTCTAAGCTATATTAATGTAAAACATACACTGGTGCAGGTGGTCAAGAAGGTAGCAATGAGAATTCAAGTATGTAACGTTTACCTATCGGAAGCTTCAAGAGAAGGATAGCTTCTCGGGTCAACAACAAATAAAAAAACGAGTAAGCCTATCAGAATACTCAGACAAGCCATCATGATGAAGGCAACTCTCCATCCTGGTATACCCCAAAATTCATGACCAGCCATGACTGTTGCAACAACACCACCTCCAATGCCACCTAAACTACCAATGAGGCTAAGCATCCCAAATCCAGTCCCTCTCACACCTTCGAGATAGCTGTCAGCTATGAATGATTGAAGTGCAGGTATGACGATTGCAAGACCAAATCCATTGATTGCCCTCCAAAAAGCAACTTGCATAAATTGCTGGCTTGCACCCACTGCTGCAGTCGATATTGCCCAGAAGACGGTTCCCATAGCAAGTACTGTTGGACGGTCATAGTGAAGAACGAGTATGCCAGCCAAAGGAGATGCCAATCCCTGCACGAAGTTTCTGATAAATGTCAGATACCCCAGGTCAGCAGGTCCCACATTGAAGGCTTGACTAACTTCCTTGTAGACTGAAGGAAGTAGATTTTCATCAGCTCGTTCCATAATAGCAGCCATATTGATGAGGATGAGGGAGAGAGAAACTCCGAAGATCTTCCTTCCCCTGCAATATACAATATCACAATCAAATTTCAGGCTGTAGAGTGAATAATCTTCAGTAAGAAGATAAATTTAGAGGAAAGAAAGAGCCAAAGGGTATAACTGTCACAATAATAAGCAGGTTAAGAAAACTGAGAAATTATGCATCTTTTCAGAATCATGTCAGTTCAATTCTCTTTGTACAAAAAGCCAGGCACTTGATAACCGTTTTTGCTTAACTAAGTTAACAACTTTTAACTTGGTTGAAAATCATAACTAAACACCCACAGGCCACAGTACCTCTAAGATTCGCAAAAAAAGAAAAAGATTTTAAAAAATGAAGTGATTAAGTGACGGAATATACTAATATAAATTGGCCCTCAACCAAGCAAGAAATATACTTCCTCCGTTTCGAATTACTCGCTACACTTTGAAAATTCCACTATTCATCTATGAGGTTTGACCATGCATTATTTACTATTAGATAAAATCAAATGTTATAATGTAATATGTTGTTGGATTCGTCTCAATGTATATTTTCATAAAATCAATTTTTTTATTACTTTATTCTAATACATAATTAAAGATATTAATAATGAAAGTAGTGCGTCGACAGCGTGAAAGTGAAAGTGTAGCGAGTAAAAAGACACGGAGGAAGTAGGAATGATGTCAATGGAAGGTCCGGGCTCTGCAGCATTAAAGAGTCATGCAAAACAAAGACCGCACATCTACTACAACATAATATTTGTAACATAGTGTTACCGTATTTTTTTCCACCGTCGGTACATATTCGAATGCGCGTATGAGGGACAAAGACAGACAAGAGACATAAGAAAGGTAAAATGTGTCAAGGGTGTGGACCAAAGAGTGCTTGTGGAGGATGAAGAGATAAAGGATAGGTGGAGGTCGTACTTTGATACCTTGTTCAACGGTGATAAAGCACAAGACATCGGGGGATGTACACATTCCGCCAAGTATGTTAAATCGAGAGTTTATGAGGAGGATTCAAAAGGGAGAAGTCGTTGCGGCATTAAAAAGATGGGATTGAAGAAAGCTACGGGGCAGATGGCATACCTATCGAAGTTTGGAGGTGTTTAGGGGGAGAGGAATCGAATGGCCGACAACATTCTTCAACATGATTTGGAGACACAACAAAATGCCATTAGAATGGAGGAAGAGTACTTTGATTCCTTTGTATAAGAACAAAGGCGATGTACAAGATTGTACCAACTACCGAGGAATCAAACTAATGAGTCATACGATGAAACTCGGGAAAGGGTGATTGAGCAAAGACTTAGGAAACATGTGAAGATATCGGAGAACCAATTTGGATTTATGCCCGGAAGATCGACTATAGAGGCCATCCACCTCTTAAGACAAACAATGGAACATTACCGTGATAGGAAGAAGGATCTACATATGGTTTTCATTGATTTGGAGAAGGCATATGATAGAGTACCAAGAGAAATACTTTGGTGGGCGTTGGCAAGGAAAGGTGTTCCACAAAAATATATAGATATCATCAAGGATATGTATGAGGGGGCAACTACGAGTGTGCGGACTACGGTGGGGAGGACGAGAAGAGTTTCCTATTACGATCGGAGTGCATCAAGGTTCTCGCACTTAGTCCCTTTCTCTTTGCCCTAGTCATGGACGAACTAACGAGGTCAATTCAAGATGATATACCATGGTGTATGATGTTTTGCGGATGATATTGTGTTGATTGATGAAACAAAGGAAGGTATTGAGAGAAAGTTGGAATTGTGGAGACATACATTAGAAGCCCGGGGTTTTAGATTGAGCAGAAGTAAGACGGAGTATATGGAGTGCAAGTTCAGTGGGGTTACAAGCAGCGAGGCGAGGGCGGTCACTTTGGATAGCAAAGTGGTTCAAGGATCGAACGTCTTCCGTTACCTAGGATCCATTCTCCAAAAGGATGGAGAACTGGATGGAGACGTGGCTCATAGAATTAACGCGGGTTGGTTAAAGTGGAAAAGCGCCACTTGGATTCCTTTGTGATTCCTGGTATTCCCCAAAGCTTGAAGGGAAAGTTCTACCGTACGACAATTAGGCTGCCTTGTTATATGGCACCGAATGTTGGGCGGGGAAACAATGTCACGTCCATAAGATGAACGTGGCGGAGATGCGTATGTTGCGGTGGATGTGTGGCCACACAAGGAAAGACCGATTAAGAAATGAAGTGATCCGGGAAAAAGTTGGAGTTGCATCCATTGAAGAAAAGATGAGGGAGAATCGGTTAAGATGGTTTGGTCATGTGAAAAGGAGATCAGGTGATGCACCGGTGAGAAGAATTGAAGAGTGGAGGAGTAACCAAGTTGTAAGGGGTAGGGGAAGACCCTAAGATGACTTGGATGAAGGTAATTGAAAGTGATATGAGGTTACTTGGGATTGAGGAGAGAAGCATGACGTTGGATAGAAGTGAGTGGAGGGCGAAGTATCCATGTGGAGGAAGGGGTGTGATTTACGCATTTATTTGTTTTTCTCAATTGTGTTGGTATTAAAACCTTTTGTTGAAAACCTCTTTTAAAACTTGTTGGTGTAAACCTTGCTTTAAAAAAAAAAAAAAAAAAAAAAAAACTTTTTATCACTCTTGGCGATGCCATCTCCTTTGGTGACGGTTTCAGTTGACGATTCATGTTAGCCGACCCCAAATCACTTTGGGAATAAGGCTTAGTTGTTGTTGTTGTTGTCAGTACATATTCAGAATCAAGAGTAGGAAAAATTACAAGAACAGAAAAAGAGTATGAATTAAGATCTCTTTTGAGATGTAATACAAATTCAAAGTTGCTCTCACCGAGAAACCGAGGAGCGAAGTATGCTCGGTCGGGAGCGATAATGAGCTACGCCTATTTCATGGATACTCATATTCGACAAAATCAAAATTTGACTTAAGTAAGCACAGCATGAAATGAAATTCGAATCAAGATTCTAATGAGGCAAGGTAAGCATACTTCAGCTCCCAAAAGCTCATATGGAACTATAGAAAGTTTTTAATATTAGCACTTGTTTGGTTTAAGCCATGGAATGGAATCAAAACGAGGAGAAGAATGGTAACAAAAATCATTACCTTTCTTGGTGTTTGGTTCAAGCCATAGAACGGAAAGAGAATTAACCAAGAAATGGATTGTGTTACTTGAGGGGAAGGGAAGGTAACAAACTCGGGGGTCCATCATCACCAAGTAATGGTAATTGATTGAGGAGGGTTGGACTAAAAGCAAGAAAGGGAGTAGGCAATTATTTCCGTTTCTTGTGCCCAAAAATGTTGAACCGAACATGCTTTAAAAAGTTTACAACTTGAAGTATCATCTGCTTGGTTGCAGCTTATCACTAGAGTCCCGATTTGAGCTGAAGTGCGGTAAGTCAAACTCATGCTCACGGTCACGACTCAGGCACATTATCACCCCTACAAGTCCAACATTAGTAGTACTATTTCACTTTCACATATGTTAGTTGTCAGATGTTTGATGCTACTATTTAGAAACCTTTACTTACATAACTATAACTAAAACTTCAGGGTAGGTACTTAAGTAAGAAAACCAAACATCACGTACACCAACTTAAACTTATACCCAAGAATTAAATAGCAAATCGTAACCTACCTTTTTTTTCTTGCACCTTGAAGCAGCTTACTATACCTGGGTTCAAAAACATGTCAAATACTTTCTAATTTTAGAGCTATCACATTCAATTAATCCAATATACTGCTACTTTTAACTTATCAACACTGTCCAAATGTTGATGAATGTACATTGAACTAACGGTTTCTCAATCCCAAATAACTAACTGAAAATGAGAAGATTTAGTTGCCATTAATAGCAGTTTAGAAAGTCAAACTGGGTGAAACAGTTTCCTAAATAAGAAAAACCCACAAAAACAATTCATATTACACATGTGATTTGAAAAGTAACAGAAATGAAAATGAAACAGTGGAAATTCAAATTAATAAAAAAAAAAAGGAAAAGGGAAAAAGTGAATTAGATTGAACTTACTTCATGGTGCCCAGATGTCTGGAGAAAAAAGATGGTGAGTGAAAAGTTGAATAAACGAGGTGGGAAGATCTAAACTGTGGTTTCTGTGGACCCAACCCACTTGCTTGGAGTTGATGGTGACCAAAACTCAGTCGTTTTGACCTCTAAACATGATTGAGCAAATAGAATATTCATCCATTTGATTTTGAATATTAGGAATAAAATTTAATTTATTGCGTATCCCCTGTTAAGTTGATGGATGATGGTGATAAACTGATAATAATGGAGTAAATGAGACATTGTGTTGGAGTGCCAAAAATCGTGCGATCTAGATGAAAACTGGAGAAAGGTCGTCGGACTGGGGGATGGATGGGATGGGACTCAATGGGAGATTCAATTCAATATCGTTAAAAGTCGTTGTCCCGATAAGCGCGCTGTCAATTTTTTGGTGGGTGAAATGAAAGTCTCTATCGGGTCGAAATGTCTTCAAGATCGACTCGATTCGAGTGGAGTCGGAGGAAGGAATAAGGATAAAGAGACCCTCTTTTATAAAGTACTCTTAGTGGAGATTGATCCCTCGTTTCTAGGTGATTATTTGGGTACCCAATCCCCAAATGGTATTGGTCTTCAAAAGCATCCGACTCGTAAAAATTTGATCCAATATCATGGTGAGTACGTTTCAAAACCACATCAATGTTAGAATCTGAGTTGAATACATATTGTGACCCCAAATAAGTTTGGATATTGAAGGTTGGTTATGAGTCATGTGTTCAATGTAACGAATACTCCAAATTTTGTATATTTTTATTTTTCATGAATTGGAATTTGTTACTATAATAATAGTCCTGTTATATTGACTGTTCAATTCACTATCATCTCTTGCTATTTTTATATTTCTCATTGCACGAGGATCATGGGACATAATTAGCTTCCTTCTTTTTTTATTATTTTTGTTAATGGTTGATATTTGTGTGTAGAAGTCGGATGAGTTTTTTTGTTTGCTTGCGTTTTGATCGGGAAAGAAACTTGTTGGGATAGTAACAAAGTTTCAATTGATTTAAAGAAACAATATTTAAAATCAACTATCTATTTTACATATGATATCAATATTTCCAAGTAAGCTATGATTCAACCTGAAAATTTTGGAATTTTGAGTTATCAGTACTAGGTGTTCTCAGGTTGGATCACAAGCTAAATTTTAAACCACGTGATAAAGTTAGATACCTACCATTTGCTAATGAACCTACCAAATGGCCTACCCTTTGGGTGTCATCTAAATACAACACATCAAGTTGGACTCATTCCAAATCAATTGTGTTACACTAACTCCTAATAAATTAGAAGTAGTTTTAAATATTATTATCGTCAATTTCTAGAAACAGGAATGGAAAATTATAACTATTATTATTATTTATACTATCTTTAATTATTATGATTAAAATAATATAAATAATAACAAATATAAATAATACTAATAAAAAAATAACAAGAACAACAATGATAATAATAATAATAATAATAATAATAATAATAATAATAATAATAATAATAATAATAATATGGTAGAGGGATATGGGGTAATCCGGATTCCAAACCTTGGGGGTGGTGGGGAATCAATTTGAGGGCAAGTGGGGTAATCCTAAACTGAAAAAGGGGTAAAGGGAAAAACACTAACCAAACACTCACAAAGGGAAACAAAGAACCCTTTCTTGAAACCCTCCAACCAAACACCCCCTAAAGGTGTTAGACAGGTTCAAACATGCCATTTTCGTGTTGGAAATTTCAACACTAATCTAAACCATTTAACAAGACGTGTCGTATCGACTTGTTCACTTAAACAGGTTGAAAACATTTAACACTAATCCAGTTTTTTCGTATGCGGTTCGAGTCATATCAGTTTTCGCTACCTCTAAATACAATTACAGTCAATGATGTGCAAATATCCGATCAATCCTTCGATCTCCAATCTGATTTATGATATTCAGATAATTCACATCAAATATCTTGAAAAAAAATTCAGATTGGATACGGATGACTTTTTTAAAATCTAGGATATTCCGAAAATGTAATGTAAACTATTGGGCTTATTAAAAATTTGTACACACACATTTGTGGGCCTTTGAGATCAATCCACATTACAGGCCACTATCTCCAAATGTACTTTCACCCCAAAGTCCAAAACCCAAACTGCAGTGGTGTTGTCTGTTGTCCTTATTTTTCCACATTCTTACCCTAGCCTTCCTGCTTTCTGCTCTCAACTCAAGAGGATGTGAGATCCTCCATCGCATCGCCAATTATAAGGTACTGTATGTAATTCTTTTTGTTATTTTACCGAATTGTTTTATGCGTTTTTCATAGACTTCATGTTTTCTACTATTGCATCAAATCCCAGTGATGATAATATTTAGTAATCTGAAAAAGGAATGGTAAATGCAACTGTCACGGAAACATAAGGCTCCCTTTGCAATTTTGCAAATGGTTTTTGAGGAACTTTGTTTTCCTGCTTGTTTGCTTTCCATCCAATGTGGAAACTAGGCATTTCTGAGGGATTTTTGTTTCAAGCTTTTTTTCCCCCTTTATTCCCTTCTAACATAGGGTTAATGTCATGGAATAATTCATAATAAACTTATCCACTTGCATTGCATCATCGTGAACTTGATAGATTCAATGACATTCGACAAATGTTTCGATTCAGCTTTTAGCGAGCTTAACACAAGGGTTTTAATTGATCCATGTATAAAGTACCTTTAATTTGTTTCTCTAGCGCCTTTGCAAATTGCTAGCGTTATCAGTTATTACTTGAACAACCATCTATATATTATATTAGAATTATGTTATAAGTAATTGTCATTGTGCGATATGTATCGAACATTTAAATTACGATTGTATGAAGAAATATTGAGTTTCAAGTGACTGAACTACAACTGTACAGGAGTGGACTGTGGACTAGGTTCTTATAATGTGTATATGTTATATTGCCTTAAACCTTGTATTGTTGGCTAGCAGATGTATGCCACCTCATTCTTCTCGCTCGGTTGGTTCTAGCAAGTTGATGCGTCGTTTTGTCGTTGCAAGTGTTTGTCTTTCTTGATTTTTTTGTCTTCTCTAAACTTCTTCATAAACTGAACTACTTATGTCACAGATTTATGGGTGGGTCACAGGCTCACAGCTTAAAAAGCTGGTTTGATTTGATTCTAACCTCCTAAAAAGACAGAATGTTGCTATGTTTGGGGGATTAGAATATTGTGAACATTAAACTATAGATGTTCGGCTTGTGGTCTGTTCGCCCATCTGTCCTTATATCTCTCCCCCACCTTCGATTTCTACAGGCTTTAGAAAAAGAACGTGCCTTTGTAGCTTTAACTTTCACTTGTTAGATCATGTTCAGTATGTGCTTGGGGGTTTGTTTGGAGAGGGAATAAGTAGGGAAAGAGAAAATAATTCAGGTTTCTTGAGAAAAAAATTAGGTGTACCTTTTGGAGTAATTATTATTAGAAGCTACTCCACCATGGCACAACCCAAATCTGCCTAAAATCAGAGAAGGAATACAATGTTAATTGACCATAATGATTGTCTTTGTTGATGAGAGAGAATTTTTTTTAAGGTGTAATGAGAGAGAAATTATGATAGGCTATTAAAAAAAGTATATGAGAGGGAGAAGGAAATGATAATTAATAGACTAAAATTTTGTACCTTTACTCTGGTTTTTTTTTTTTAAAATAGAGGCAGATAAAGTGTTAAGTGGTAGGGGAAATTAGAGGCAAATAAAGTGGTAAAGGGAGTATTGGAGAGGGAGGGAGGTAAGCGTTGGAAAATCTGACAGAGGGAGGGAATCATGACTTTCAGCAACGATTTTTTTCATTGTGCACCAAATATGGAGGAAAGAGATATATTTTTGATAGTTTTTAAGGGAGGGAACCAACATGGAGGACTCACTATGTAGTGTCCACGATATCGGAGAAGGTGTGTGTAAAATTGCAAATAGATATGCTTTTGGAAAGATTAATTTTATAGTTTGACTCATTGTTACTTCGACACCGTCATTTACCTCTCGTGTCGATTCGGGTCATGTCCAACATGACAGGGCACTCGGATCTTTCATCTCAAACCAAAAAGATAGGAATTGGACGGGTCCGACACCTGGACACCCAAATCTAAGTAGACTCTTTATCTGAGTCTGTGTAAGTAACTAACGGGAATTTTGTTTTTTGGTTCAATTTGTAGTATTTAATGATTTAGCTGGCGTACAATATAGTTGTTTCTTTTTTCTAAGTTCTATTATTATGTCGAGTGGCTGTAAATTTGAAAATAATTAACTGAAGAATAGAAGGGTTATGTAGATTTTCAGAGTTAGAAAGTCACTGGTAGCGCATTCAACTCAACAATATGATAGGATTGCCTTCTCGCTTTTATACTCCATTTGTTTCTTTGAAAATGTCGTGATTGATTTTGAGCTGGGTAACTTATTTACAGGTGAGATTGATGTTTATTTGTGAAGAGTTCTATAATTTTCATGTGTTGGTTGAAATTGTCTAATGTTCTTATGGTGTTTAATCTATTGGAAGAGGCTCTCAATTCTGATTATGCTTTATTGGTTGGATGTTAATTTTATAGTTTCCGTATATTTATTGAATTGTAAAAACTGAATGGTGTGGAGTCAGGAGTGTAAATATCTGTCTCTATATCTCTCTGTGGGTGATTGTCGTCTGCTTTTTTTTGGTCATTGGGAAACATGTAATTTGATTTGGTTTGATTTGGATCAAATTACTGAGCTTGTTGTCCTGTATTTTCCTGAGTGCTAAAAAGTTAGGAGGAGATATGGCCTCTAGAATACCTGGACTCCAGTGTTGTGTTGTAATGGGATAACTGCAACGGTGTAGCTTGAAGACTTCTTGAGTTTCCAGTTAACCTGTTTAATTTAAGTGGAAATTATGTCATCAAATTAATTGTTTGGGCTGTTATATACTTGAAAAATCAAGCCAAGTGCGCATAATGAGATTTATGAGTAAGGAACACATAGGGTAGCTGATGAAATAATCTCCCCCTCTTTTCTAATCTTCTAGTCTCCGAGAAATGGGAAACCAAAGAATAAGGTCCTTATAGGTATCATTGCGAGTTTGGTTTTGAGATTTGAAAGTTGATTGGGTTTTCAAGAAAACTAATAACTCGAAACTCACAACAATCACAAACTATTTCAGGCAAGCAGATTAAGCTTTAATTATATTTTAGATTTAGTGCTCTTTACGGATGAACGGTGCTTTTTATTGCAAGATTTTGGAAATGTTCCCCCAGTCTATGACTTACCTCTTTTTTCCTTTCCCTTCTGTTGTTGGACCTTGTTTCATTGTATGTTTCTTTGTGCAGGGATGAAGCTTAGTTTTTGTTTAGCACTGTGATTGACATGAACCCTTCTTCTAGCAAGGTTGATTGTCATTAATGTCCCTGCACTATGCCTTTGGAAGCGTTTTCCGGAAGTTTAAGGTTTTCGGGCCAATTTATGGGGATTGGCAATTTGGAAGCTGGAAAACAAAAAATTCTACTAGAAATGTGCACTCCCTTCCACAAAGTAACTATAGATACCCATCTCAGTCACCTCACAAAAAGGTGCGCAGAACAGACAAACAAATGGATAAGAAAAATGTAGATCGAAAAGTATACATGAGGGATATTGTTCGAGAGATTTCGAATATTTTGAGGTATACTTCGTGGATATCTGCCCAAGAACAGCTGCAGAAGCTTCATATCAAATGGGACTCCTTTACAGTCACTCAAGTACTGAAAACCCACCCACCAATGGAGAAGGCTTGGTTGTTCTTCAGCTGGACTTCGAAACAGAAGGGTTTTAAGCATGACCAGTTTACATACACAACAATGCTGGATATATTTGGTGAGGCAAGGAGGATAAATTCAATGAAGTACGTCTTCCAGCTTATGCAGGAGAAAGGGATTAAAGTTGATGCCATTACTTATACATCGATGCTCCATTGGCTTTCTAATAGTGGTGACTTTGATGGAGCAGTGAACGTGTGGAAGGAGATGAAAGTTAATTGTTGTCATCCAACTGTTGTTTCTTATACAGCCTATATGAAGGTATTATTTGATTATAACAGAGCTGAGGAGGCGACTGAGATTTACAAGGAAATGCTTCAATCTGGACTGAAACCTACCCGCCATACTTACACAATCTTAATGGAGCATCTTATCCGTTCTGGTGAGCTTAATACATGATTGTTCTTTTCTATGTTTTGTTTATAATATGCTGGTATCTGTGTGATTTATGCTGCTGATATGTTAACAACGACCATAGTGTAGTCACTAGTGCATTTTGTAGTTCAGGCAAGCATTTCTTTGCAGAAAGTTTTCCTTTTTCAAGTAAAACTTGGACTTACCTTTAAAATATACTCAGTGATACTCTGAAACCCTGTGGTTTTGAAGGTAGATGGATAAAGTTCATATTTTATTATAAAAGATTTTTTTATTTTTATTATGGAAGTCTACCCACCATAACGATAACGAAGAATTTAATTTGAGGACATTAAGATGTGCATATCCTTGCACTGAGTAATTTCCCTCTGAATTTCCATAATCTTTCCAACATAGAGGCATTATTCCTTTCAAACAAAAAACATAGAGGCATTATGGAAATTCAGAGGAGAATTTGGTGGAAAAGGAATGTAAGGGAACTATTTGGAAGAATTGATTTTCCTCTTTCAGTAAACCAAATCCTTCCAAATTCCAATGTTGGGAAGATTTAGAAGAATAAATAGCTCATCCTCCACTCCCTTTCCATCTCCTTTCCTCCCCTACCTTTCCCTTCAATGATTGCTATCCAAACAAAGTGTTAGCTCATGTTTGAAAAAGTCAATATGCTTTCTTCTTCCAAATCCCAATCAAAGCCTTCTAGTTATTATTTGTTAAGTTCAGGCATTCTGCAATTGTCGCTGTTTTGATTTATTCCCTAGAGAATGTGCTGTGAAAGAATTAAGCTGCTCTAACAGTTCAGCTCTTGATCAGCTAGTCATACTATCGACATGTTCTTATAGCTAATACAGTATAGAATTTCAAAATCTCAATGTCTATTTGGAATTTGGTGCTATTTATATTCAAAGTTATGGTACTAAGTCATCTATCTAAAATTTTGGCCAGTGAAAGTGTGAAACAGTCACTACCTTATCTTAACAAAGGTAAGGTCTTATGTGAAAACGGTCTCACAACAAGTGAATAGCTTATTCTTCACTTATTGTGAGACCAGGGTAACTTTCTGTTTTGGGGATGACTTCTTACTTTTTTGGGGTGAATTTTGAATTCTTGCAATAAGTTGGTGTGAGACGATCTCACCCAAGACCTGGTCTTTAACAAGTTCTTACAGAATTCGTCATGATAAATTGCTTAGCTATTTGGCTATTGAACTTTTATCTAGAATCATAGACAATGGTTTAGAATCACTAAGGTTTTTCTTACAGTTTTTTGTGAGTCTTCCATGATTTCAGGGTACTAGAATTATTTATTTCAACGAATGCCTGAGTAACTGCTTATATGTGTGCTTCATGTGTGTGTATTGTCATTTTGTTACGACCTGTGGACAATTATGATATCACAAATTACAATATTACATGATGACAAACCAATCTTTAACTTGTTTCAGGGAAATGCAAATCAGCTCTTGAAGTTTTTAGGAAAATGCAAGAGACTGGGGTGCAACCTGACAAGACTACGTGCAATATTTTGGTAGAGCAATGTAGCAAAGCAGGGGAAGCACGGGCAATTATTCAAGTTCTTCATTATATGAAAGAAAATTCCCTTGTTCTCCGGTATCCTATATATCTTCAGGCAAATGAAACTCTAAACATGGCTGATGAGAGTGATTTGCTTCTCCGACAAGTTAATCCTCATATTTCTATTGAAGCCTTCGATAATATTGAATCCAGTAGATGGAAAGAAAATACATCTGATATGAACTATATTATAGACCGGGGTCTTCTTATGGAATTATTAAGAAAGAATAATTTAGTTGCCATTGATCGCTTATTTTCTGGGATGGTACAAAACAATATGTGGTTAGCCTCTGATATTGTCTCTGAAGTCATCAAGGTTTATTGTAACCATGGCAGGACAGAAACAGCTCTTTCGGTCATGGAATACTGTAATGATATGGGTATTAATGTTGAAAAAGAAGCATTTCTTTCACTACTGGGGGTTCTGCTTAGAACGAAAGATTTCTCAAGGATTTTGCCGATAGTTGAGAAAATGGTTAAAATAGATGTGTTTCCTGAACCACAGTTGGCTTCTTCGTTAATTTTTAGGCTTGGTCAGGCCGGAGAGTTTAAGACTGCTTTAAAAATGTTCAATTTGTTCCCCGAGGAGATGAAGACCACTACATTGTACACTGCTTTAATAAGTGCCTGTTTCTCATCTGGACATCCTGATAAAGGAATTGAAACATTTGAGACTTTAAAAAGGAGAGGATTTCGGGGTGCTTCAGGAACATACGATGTGCTCATTAGAGGTCTTGAAATATACGGCAGAGTTGATGACGCAAAGTTCTACCGGAAGGAAAAGAAAAATTTGCAAAGGAAAGATGATGTTCCAGAAACTATTCTTGTGGATGAAAAAATGTGTGATATTTTATTTGCGGGGTATATGGTGCCATGATGCAGTGAATAGGATGGCAAAACATTCTTTTTCCTCAGGTGGTGGAATGTTACTCTGAATGCCAAAATGGCAGACATGCTTTTCTGGCTCATGAAATGAGTCATGTGGCATTTCCAGCCTAATGTGTTGTGATGTTTTCTTGCTTGCTGACTAGAGACCACTAACTTTGGTAAGGCATTGTTTTTGTTACTGTTAAGTGTTCACTTATGATTGCTATAATTGCTTAATGACCCGTATGGGTCCCACATCAGATTATTTTCTATGCTGACCTAATTATTTTTTTCCTGTGGTTGTTTATGTGACAGACTTATTAACGGGTGCGACATTTCTTGGCAATGTCCAAACAACCAATGTTGGGATGCACACTGCTTTTGGATTAGCTCCATGGTTGTTACTCGGTGGTAATGTTAAATTATTATTTTGTCAATAGTTTATCACGCCTCTGGATGTTTACTTGTGTTAAGTTTGATTAGATTTTCTAAATTTTTGGAGTGGATTTCATGCGATTTTGCCACAGGCTTTCCTGTGATAATAGCATGTAGATTGTAGCTGTGCCCACATCAGAAATCAGCCCACCACGGCGTCGTTCTTGGTGGTTGGTCTTTCCTAATCCTTATGACAAAATGTCCATCCTATAGCTTTCACTTGTATATCTCGTTTTTGATAATATAATTAGATTAGATGTGCAATGTCAAGATCTCCTCTATTTTGCTAATATTTGATCTTTCTGCTTTTGTCATTTCTTTATTTTACAATCGCTGAAATTCGCGTATATCTCGTTGAAATTTTTTATATTTACTCGACTAAGAGTCTAGTCATACTTATATTATACATTAATTTAAATTTGATCCAATTACAAATTGAACTAACTCGGAAAGTAATAAGAATAGTGATTTATATTAATGTCTAAAAAAGCTCAAAGCGCATTGAGGCGATAGGGATCGTACTCAGTTAGGTGCAACTTGGGATATTTGATGTAAAAAAAATTGTGCGCCTTGGGTGCGCCTAGGTGCGCTTTTTTGCACCTTGGTGTGCTTTTTCGTGCCTCTTTTTGTGCGCCTCTAGTGCACCTCTTTGAATTTGACTCTTCTAGCACAATAAAGCGCTTAACCCCATTCGTCTTATGTCTCGAGCACCTTGGTGCGCAAGGGCGCTTTTGATATGTTGATTTATATCCATTAAATTTTAATAATGAGCTTAGCGATTAAGTTCTTAGGCGATGCTTGGGTCATCGTTTAGCATAAAATATGCTTAGAAATCTATTTTAGTGGCCTAAAATAAACTAGTACTCCCTCCGTTTTTTTTAGATGTAACATATTGACTGGTACGAAATGGGAAGGTACCAAGATTATTAAGGATGGCTTACATGATCATCCTTAACCCTGATTTAGTATCACCTATTCTACCTAACAAGATCCGTTGGATATGGCTCATATCATGGATTAGGATCACTTGTTAGAAGTTTAGCTAAGTACTAATCTTAATTAGTTTTTTTGTAATAATTAGTTAAGTAGAAATAGAACGAAGTGAAGACGTTCACGTTCAACCCGGAGATTCCGGCGCAGCGAAATCGTTTTGGTTATTGTGAGAAATCTACAAATCATTTTCCGGTGATTCTTTTTTTGTTGGATTTCTAACATCTTGAAGTTTCATCCTACAAAATTTGGTGAGATTTCATGAAGAAACGAAGTTGCAGTAGCCTTTCAATTGAGACGTCAATTCTGGATCAGTTTTGCGGTTTTGTAAAACCGAGTATATTTTGTTTAGTTTAAGTTGTAATATGGGACGAACCATGCTTGGGGACGTGAATTACACTTGGGACGTGTAAAGGGAACTCTTGGAGATCTTTTGGAGCTTTACTTGCAAGCTAAGAGAAGCCCCCCACTTGGTGATGAAAACCGGTCCTCCTTGCCCCAAAGTCAACAAAACACACAACAACACTATTCCTTCTTACATCTTTGTTGGATTAAGAGATATTTGTTGTTTAATTGCTTTTCGTTGTTCAATCAACAACTCAATCTCCTCTTTAGCCTTTTGAAATCTTTCTTCAAAAGTTGGTGGATGTCTAAGACCATCCATTACTTGTTTTGCCCTTTCAATTCTTTGATAGGCCTTTAAGAACTCAGGTGAAAAGCCACTCACATCCATAAATTTCAAATAGACAGAAAACTGCCCAGAAATTTTGCTTGTAAGTTTGTGTTCGAAAACCAAATAAAACAACTCAAAATTAAGTGAAATTTTTTTAGCATGTAGATATATGTGTTAGGAGCACTCTACAAAAATTTCACACGAAAATACCAAGCCAAGAAATTGCGGTTTTTATTTTAGCAAACCGGTACAAAACGTCCTAGGTTTTAGACCAATCAACAAAAACGTGCTTAAATCAATATAAAAAGTCTTGATAATTTCTCAAAATTTATAGGTGAAAATTAGACGAGAAAAATAATCGCTTCAAAAAAAAATTACCTCAAAATCCCTTGGAACAAAGGAGAAAAAGGCGTTCAAAGTATACCTTAGAAACCGACTGGTTTTCCAAGTTCCAGTTTTTAACGTTGAAAGTTTTGGATCACTTTGTGAACTCGTTACTACTCCAATGCTCACAAAATTTTGACACAAGAAAGATTAGGATGTTAGCTTTCCAAAACAACAAAGAACACTGAAAAATACCCAGGGACGCGCTCTCACGCTCCGGTTGAATCGACTGGGCTCGTCATAATGGTACGAAATGGGAAGGTACCAAGATTATTAAGGATGGCTTACATGATCATCCTTAACCCCGATTTAGTATCACCTATTCTACCTAACAAGATCCGTTGGATATGGCTCATATCATGGATTAGGATCACTTGTTAGAAGTTTAGCTAAGTACTAATCTTAATTAGTTTTTTTGTAATAATTAGTTAAGTAGAAATAGAACGCAAGTGAAGACGTTCACGTTCAACCGGAGATTCTGGCGCAGCGAAATCGTTTTGGTTATTGTGAGAAATCTACAAATCATTTTCCGAGTGATTCTTTTTTTGTTGGATTTCTAACATCTTGAAGTTTCATCCTACAAAATTTGGTGAGATTTCATGAAGAAACGAAGTTGCGGTAGCCTTTCAATTGAGACGTCAATTTCGGATCGGTTTTGCGGTTTTGTAAAACCGAGTATATTTTGTTTAGTTTAAGTTGTAATATGGGACGAACCATGCTTGGGGACGTGAATTACACTTGGGACGTGTAAAGGGAACTCTTGGAGATCTTTTGGAGCTTTACTTGCAAGCTAAGAGAAGCCCCCCACTTGGTGATGAAAACCGGTCCTCCCTTGCCCCAAAGTCAACAAAACACACAACAACACTATTCCTTCTTACATCTTTGTTGGATTAAGAGATATTTGTTGTTTAATTGCTTTGTTTAATTACCTTAGTGTATTAGATATTTATGGCCGATTTGTTAAGCCTTTTTAGCTCTTTGCTATATATATGTAATGGTGATCATAAATAAAAATCGATTTGAATGTTGAACTTGAGCTTTGTGCTTATTGAAAATTTGGATAGCTAAATCCGAAAATTCCTCTTGTGATTAAGAAGTGATCTTAATCTTGAAATCCTTGAGTTAAGTGAGTAAAGCTTAACCTAAGAGAGAGTTAGGATAATTAGTGAGTGAAGCTAATTGAATTACTCTCAAAACCCTCCTAAATCGGTTTCTAGGTGAGTAAAGCCTCTAATCGATTTAGAACCCTTAAGTGGAAGTAAGTGAGTGAAGCTTATCAAGCTTAAGTAAATACAATTCTTTTAGTTTTAAGAGTGATTCTTTCGACTAAAAGTCTATATCCATTGTTCGTTCGTTTTCCGCTGCATTGTGTTCTTGGGTCTTCTAAACACACACGTGAGAGGAGTCTCATTTCGCATCAAGTGGTATCGAGCTCCGACCCTCTAAGTCCTCTTGGCACTTAGACGTTCTTGGAGAAGAAGGAAAACCACAAAAAAGAAGCAAAAGGAAGCAACCCGTAAAAGACAGCTTTTTGAGGTAACTTTGAACGCGAGGTTCTCACATCTCGATCGTGTTTTTGGGTGATTTTTTTTTTTGAAAGTGGTTATTTTTATGTCTAGTTTTGGCCTCGTAAAATTTCATAACATTTGGTGGTCATTTGCTAGCATAATCGGCGTGTTTTTCTTAAGTGGTCTAAAACCGGATTAATCCGGACCAGCTTTAGAAAAATAAAAACTGCAATCAATTGGTTTGTTATTTTTTATGAAATTTTGGTCGAGTGCTTAAAACACCTAGGGCTACGTTGTGACAAAATTTCATTCAATTTCAAGTTGATTTGATTAGGTTTTGAAGCTCGAATTTTTGGTGAAAATTCAGGGCGGTTTCTAGGCGGAATGTTTTTTTTTCTTCTGTTTGTATTCATTGTAATAGTAGTTCATCTTGAACTTCTATAAGTTGTATTGTTGTTAATATGGATGAACTAGTTAAAGCTTTTGCACGGATGCAAGAAGCTAATCAAAAGGTTCGATTCTTGAGGCAACAAATGCAAGAAGATAAGAAGCAAAAACTTCACAAGAAGAAAGTGTCTCTATTTGTAGAGAAGCTTCAATCGAAAGGAGAAAGTGAAGTTAGTGTTGAACAAAAAGAAGAAGAAAACACAATTATGTATGAATTGGATGCAAAAACAAACGAGGGAGTGGAGGTAGAAAATCCCGATTTGAGGGAAGTCTTATTGGAGGTTGTTGTCATAGAACAACTACCACCAACCCTACCACCACAAAATGATGCGGCACCAATTCTAAAGAGCATGGAGGTGAACAAGAAAGATTATGCACAACCTTCAAGCTCCAACAACGGAATTCGAGGTCGAATTCTTTTGAAGAAAGAGAGAATGGTACGAAATGGGAAGGTACCAAGATTATTAAGGATGGCTTACATGATCATCCTTAACCCTGATTTAGTATCACCTATTCTACCTAACAAGATCCGTTGGATATGGCTCATATCATGGATTAGGATCACTTGTTAGAAGTTTAGCTAAGTACTAATCTTAATTAGTTTTTTTGTAATAATTAGTTAAGTAGAAATAGAACAGTGAAGACGTTCACGTTCAACCGGAGATTCCGGCGCAGCGAAATCGTTTTGGTTATTGTGAGAAATCTACAAATCATTTTCCGAGTGATTCTTTTTTTGTTGGATTTCTAACATCTTGAAGTTTCATCCTACAAAATTTGGTGAGATTTCATGAAGAAACGAAGTTGCAGTAGCCTTTCAATTGAGACGTCAATTCTGGATCAGTTTTGCGGTTTTGTAAAACCGAGTATATTTTGTTTAGTTTAAGTTGTAATATGGGACGAACCATGCTTGGGGACGTGAATTACACTTGGGACGTGTAAAGGGAACTCTTGGAGATCTTTTGGAGCTTTACTTGCAAGCTAAGAGAAGCCCCCCACTTGGTGATGAAAACCGGTCCTCCTTGCCCCAAAGTCAACAAAACACACAACAACACTATTCCTTCTTACATCTTTGTTGGATTAAGAGATATTTGTTGTTTAATTGCTTTGTTTAATTACCTTAGTGTATTAGATATTTATGGCTGATTTGTTAAGCCTTTTTAGCTCTTTGCTATATATATGTAATGGTGATCATAAATAAAAATCAGATTTGAATGTTGAACTTGAGCTTTGTGCTTATTGAAAATTTGGATAGCTAAATCCGAAAATTCCTCTTGTGATTAAGAAGTGATCTTAATCTTGAAATCCTTGAGTTAAGTGAGTAAAGCTTAACCTAAGAGAGAGTTAGGATAATTAGTGAGTGAAGCTAATTGAATTACTCTCAAAACCCTCCTAAATCAGTTTCTAGGTGAGTAAAGCCTCTAATCAGATTTAGAACCCTTAAGTGGAAGTAAGTGAGTGAAGCTTATCAAGCTTAAGTAAATACAATTCTTTTAGTTTTAAGAGTGATTCTTTCGACTAAAAGTCTATATCCATTGTTCGATTGTTTCCGCTGTTAGTGGGTCTCCTAAACACACGTGAGAGGAGTCTCATTTCGCATCATTGACTTTGGGCAATATTCATCCAATACACTTTGACCACTAATTGTTATTTATACATAAGAAAAAATATAGTCATGTGGGATCTTGTTTGATTCGTCACGGTATACACTTTCCAAATATATATTTTTTTATAATTTTTACTTTTATACAATTAGAGATATTATCGGTCAAAGTTGTGCCTCGGCAAATGTGAAAAGTCTAATGATACATCTAAAAAAACGGAGGGAGTGACTATTAGTGATCTCATATTTGTTATGAGCAAGGAAACAAATCCCATCCATATGTGAGAAAGGTCCAAGGGATAAGGAGTAATATGATTGATATTCTCTTTTCTTAAGAATTTTTGAATTTATAATTATGATTCTTGTTGTAAGTTAAGCATTAGTTGTAATATTACCCATCTCAAGAAGGGCGTGGTAGTGAACACTAGTTTTGGTAATATTATTGCAGATATAGTGGAGCTTGGTAGTTTTTGTAGTAGTTTTTCAGTTAATCATGTTCATAGGGAAGGGAATAAAGTCGCTCATAAACTTGCTCACCTTAGTAGGGAGTATAGTGAAATGAGAGTGTGGATTGAAGAGGTTCCTCATGAAGCCTCTACTTTTGTTTTTTCTGATTTAGCTAATATGAATGAATGAGCTCCTGTTTCTCGTCAAAAAAAAGAAAAAAGCATTAGTTGTAGTATAGGATGGAAACTTGAGGAGCTTCTCAATAAGAGTTCTTTGTCTGAACGAAGCTAGGTTGAACTACACGAGAATAAACGTAAACAAATCCTTAGGGTAGTTTTCGGGGAACCTCCTTAGTCCTTCCAATGCTTAACTCAGTTACTTGAACCATGATGACATTTAGAGGGATGGATTTTAGTTATAAAAATGTACCAAAAAGTATTAGAATGTTCTCTTATCAAGTACACCTCTAGTATGAGAATGAGGGAGTGGAAGGGTGGTAAACCCTTTCATCTTCCACCCACATGTTGTGGGTTCGATTCTCATCAGGGGGGTTTGGGGGCTTTGGGGTAGGTTGTATTTAGGTGCCCTGTGAGAGGGCGTTAATATAATTTATCTTACCAAATAAATAAAGTACACCTCTAGTATATAAAAAAAGGTACACTTCTAGGCTCTAGTATATATAAATGCATTATTTAGGGAAATGACCCTCTTGGATAGGCCACGTGGGGAGTTCACATCGACATGACTTCTTGCCTGGTATGCATGACGCATTACCTACTACATCCGTTTCACAATACATGCAACATTTTCCTCTTTTGAATGTTTGACAATATATCCCCTCGTTTAAAACATAATCACATGAGTTTAAAATGCAATCACAACACTCTCTCTCCCCATTCTTGGTTTGTCTGCTATATAGAAATGGTGCATGTATTGTGAAATGGAGGTAGTATATGCCAAGCTTGTAAACTGATTATGTCTCCAAGACAGATTTTAGTGGCTTGGCTAACGATGAAGCCATCTGGACCATCTAGCCCATGTTGAGCAGGCTCTATCTTGTACAAGTAATTTGTTGTTGAAGTGGTTAAGTTTATTAACTTACAAATTGCTGGTCATAGGTTTAAGTATTCATAACTAATTTAGCAACATACTTGGATTTGACTCAAGATGATAAGATCTGTTTCTAACCAACCCAAGCGTATTGAACCGAATATGTCACGACCTAAACGTTGAGTGTTCATATTCTCTTCACTTGAATTTTTCTAAATTTGACTGAATTGAACTAGTACTGAATATATTTGAAGGTATCAGAATCTGTTGGAATTTATCTTTCGTGAAACTCTTTTTTTTTTTTAAATGAAAAGAATGCACATAGGTAACAAACCATTACAAAGAATAATACTTCAAATATATTCCTGAAGGTATTTAGCGGATTCGGGCCTAAACCACCAACAAGATAGAAATAGTATTAGATAAGTTGAAGAGAAGGAGATAAAAAGAGTTAAGCGGGTGGTTCATACTTCATTCTGTCTAATAGTACTTCTGATTCTTCAAAATCCCTAATATGAAGGAGGTGGGTACAATTAAGATTTATTTTTCAGACGAATAAATTCCTTAGCACATGCTTCATGCTTGGTATTACCATACAATATACATAATATTTTCATCAATGTTCAGTTTTTCAATAAAACCCAACTTTGATGCATGAATTTGTCACGTTATCAGAATGATAAGGCATATTCCATGACATATGATCAATTGCTTTACATCAGAAACTTGTTGGATATGAAGACGTACGGATCATGGCATAACTAGTTAAGCATGCTTTATTTATTTAATCAATTATTAATTTGGCATTGTTGTAATTAGATACATAGATACCAAACATATTACACCCTTCGGTGGTTCATTAATCATTGTTTATTTTCTCCTTGTGATTCAGCATCCACTAGTTAAATAATGTACTCCTGTATTATTTGTCTATGCCTCATTTGATGAGACTTTAATTAATTTATTATTTAGTTTGATTACCATTTAAGCTTTCTATTACGGCACAATTACTCGTCATGTTTGGTTTCTGAACTTTGGACTGATAATGATGATTGACTTATTATAGGCTTAAGAAACTAAAGAAAATTTAATTTCGGCTTGTGGATATAGATTGATTGATTAAATTTAGAGGGAGACAATGCAATAATTTTTGCATCGCTGGTGCTCATGGTGTGCTCTTATCAACTAAGAATATGCTCATATCACCAATCTCTCCACGTTGTCTTAGCTTACAACAGGCCGTTGAATTTTTCTGGCCTTAATAAAGATTTATGCTATGATTCTCTTCATTGTGTATAGGCGTATATGTTATGGTTCTTTTTCTTGGATGGTTTAAGGATTGCACAATAATCTTACTCTGCCATATACCATATATGTGCACGCGTAATTAGAGACAGATTTAGATAAAAAAAAAATATAACTTATGTCCTTCATAAGCAATGGGAAGAAAGATCATGTTTTCTCTTTAGTTAGCACATTTTAGTTAGCACATATACCTAAAGGAACGTAAACTTGACAGCTTTTTAGATAAAGGGTGTGCCGGAGATGCCCCCACACACTGTTACATACACACCATATGCGATATATGATGAAGGATTAAAAGTGCTGTTGATTAGTAATTACTAAAGGAAAACTATACTTTTTATGCAAGTACTTCGGTAACTTATTAGTTATTAGCAACACATAGAGCAAATGTTCTGCTATAATGTTATTGTACTCCCAGAGTATGCGATATCTTGCATTCTTGTATTTTCTGATTGATTATATTGATGTGAAACATGATTAATTTCCATTTTCTTCTACCTTTATATATATATATATATATATATATATATATATATATATATATATATATATATATATATATATATATTGGTCCCCTTCGGGAACCCGTGGTAAGATAATTTCCTGCAGTGCCGCCGCATGCGCCACTCACCTGAGGCCCAACAAACCCCAAACCCCCTCCCCCAACAATATTGTAATTTTTGCTTCCACCAAGATTTGACCTTTGCCAGTATGTGGGAGATAGGAAGTCATACCATGAACCCAGGTCCCTGATACCTTTTTATATGGTATAGATTATGTCCATACAACTTCGATATGTACGGCTTACGTGTTGGGGATGTACTACTACTTGGACACCTCAAAAATGAAAAATTATAAGTTTGTAACATAGGGCGCGTTCAACAACTTTTCAAATAAAGAGTAGAGGTTTAGTAAATGTGAAGATGATTGTTCGATAAAGAAGAATCATGAATTACTCCCCAGGGTTTCACAAAAATAGTTACACTTTTTTTGGCACTATTAATCTTTACTACTTTGACTATAATTTGTACTTCATATGTAAGGAAAAAAATGATTATGTGGGATCTTGTTTGATTCGACTCCAATATGTATCTTCAAAATATAACTTTTTTATAATTTTTCCAATTACATAACTAGAGATATTAATGCACAAAGCTTTACCTTGGCAAACATGAAAGCTACAAGTGATTAAATTTTTGTGAAACGAAGGGAGTAGTTTTAGTGGTTGAAGTAGTGTCTTGAAAGAGCTAAATTTGTTGCGTTTGTATTAATCTTTAAAGGTAGGAAATAGTTTCTTTTTGTTGTCTTAATATTCTAATAGTTAGTTTTACCAAACACTAATTGTTTTAACTTATAACAACTAATATCCAATCGCTCGCGGCTAGTAACATTACTAAAAAGCTATCATAACAATTACTTTTGCTGAACAAGTCTTGAGGGCTACAATGAGATGGGACTCGTTAGTAGTTGGATCTGATTCTTGAATCTTAATACGCATAGATTCCTCAAATAAATGCTGTTTAGGTAGCTTTTGATTCGCAGCCATGCTATAATGCTAATGTTATGTCAGCATGCAATAGGGATGGAAAGTGCTGATCAGGAATTTTGGATTGTATTGTAAAGATGTTCCTTGATTTGATTGGGTAAATTGCGTCACTCTTACTTTGCTCGAGTTTCATGCTAGTACGTGGACTCCATATATGATGTAAGCGCCAAGCGGGGAATTATTCCATGCTTCTATGCAATTTGGCATGTTTATACCGTCATGGCCAATAACTTTGAGCAGGAATGACAATAATTCTAATATAAGTTCGTCAAACTCGATTTGGTCAAAATATGATTTTATGTAAGCTCGACTCAATTTCAAGCTTTTGTCAAGACTTACGCTTTAGGAACATAAGTTGAAATAGAGTTGAAACTGATAAGAAAGCTAAAAGAAGCTGGACTGATAAGGTAGCTGAAAATTTCAGCACCTTAAATTGAGATGCTATATGTGATAGCAACTCAATTTCAGTCAATTTTTGAGCTCAAATTTTATTTAAACTCTTACTCCAAACACGACAATTTATTTTAGGTGACTTAAACTTTTGTGACCTACTCATTTAAGGTGACTTAAATGTGTTGCCAAACAGAGCCTTAAACGATTGGAATTAAGCTTGAGACTTGAGAGCAGACATGATAATACTCCAAATAAGGTGTTATTTTCGAATAAGAACATCAGTCAGCATAATATTTATACGGAAATCTCAAGTATTAGCAAAAAGTTGAAAATTAACTATGAAATAAAATCTCATGTAATCGAAACTCGTTTGTAATTGTAAGCTTGGGGTTAGTTACCAAGTCGAGCCTAAATTTTGAGGTCAATAAGACCTCGAGTTTGAGTTGGCTCGAGCCAAGTTGACTTATCTATTGCTCGAGCTTGATCTAGGCTTAGCTCGGCTCATTGTCATGGTAATGACTAAAGAGTGAGCATATAATTATGTAGAGCATACTCAACATTAGACATGCATTTTAAAAACATTGGTGCATGTCTGTAGGATATTTTTGTAAAATCACGCAAAATTTATATGATCATCACATGTTTACTTTCATTTATTACCTCTACTTCTCTAGCAAATGGAAGATCTAATGCTTTGCTGATATCATTTTTTTTTTTGACATCGCGAAAATTTGCATTGATTAAAAAACGAAATTACAACCTAATGCTATTACAACCAAATATAGAACATAAAGCAAACAAACATTAACATGAGCTTCACTTGCTCTTACATAACCTACTAAGAAACACCAACTTTTTGCTGATCCAATCCAAATGATCCTTATCTTGGGTGACTTTTGGTGGATTTAGGTTATATGTCTTATCGAAAAAGACCTAATATAATGAGAGAGAGTCTGTTGAGATGCTGAAACCAGACGATCTTCAGAGGTAGATTGCTGAATTTCATCTTGTTGAACCCTTTGTTCACAAGATGATAAATCTCAAGGTCCTTTATCAGAAATTTCTTCCTGGGATTCTACTGATTGAACTACCAAAGGAGTCACCTCCTTTGGTGACTTTTGACCCTGCTTCGAGGGTACCCAGAGTTTTACCCCGTAAGGCTGAAACTCAAAATGCGTGGAGGTCGAAACTTGCCCCAAATCAAATTGGAGGGCCTCCCACAAGATGCATTTTTTATGTTTGATGACTCTTGAAGTCATCACATGCACTTGGGGCGAATTATTTTGAGTGAATTCGCCCATTTGTCGGATCGAAAGATCCGATTCTGCAATCCCGAAACCAGAAGATCGTGCTACAACAGACATAATTCCTATCCTAGGATGAGAATCGCCTCTCATCTTACCCAACATTCGGACTCCTAAAACTGCTTGAACCAAACAATGCGAAACTCCAGGAGCGTCTTCACTATAGATCAGATTTCCTAGATCATCCCTCGTCAGAGGAAACCAAGATCGTTCTATTGTCCACCTAGTATCACTAACCACCACCCTAGCACAACCATAACCAAAATGGCAAGGATAATTGGACGTGGATATGACTAAACAAATACTAACACAGAAAACAACCATAACCAAAAACAACCTTTGATGACTCGGCTTTATTGGACAACCTGAACCGACCAACCAAGCCACCACAACACCAACGAACAGGGGAGGGGAAGGGGAAAACGGACAAAAACACCTAACGAGGGGATGGGAAAGGGGAAGACTCATTGAAACACCGAACAGGGGATGGAGAGGGGAACGACGCATTAAACAACGAACTACCAAACGCTGGGGGAAGGGAAGGGGAAACGCACGAAAACGAAAACCTAGGGGAGGGGGATGGGGAGACGAAGACGTGCGTGCGGCAGTGGGGAACCGGGCACGGGGGTTGGGAGGACGACGAACACTAGGGAAGGAAGATGCACTAAGTCGACGGACCACTAGGGAGAGGGGGAGGGGAGACGCGAGAACAGGGGGAAGCTCGCCGGCGACCAGTAGAGCGCCGCGCGCTCAGGTCGAGCTGCCGCGGCGAGCTTGTGGGGGCGCCACTTTTAGGGTTTTTGTTTGGGGGAGAGTTTAGAGAGAAAATGCTTTTAGGGTTTTATCCTACACTATTGATGATGGTTAATGGAGATTAGGTACTCCACTTTATATGTCTTATGCTTTGCTGATTGAGGAAGTGGAAGTGGAGCTTTCTTTTCCTACAACTTCTCCAACCAAATTGGAAGTCCGACGTTACCCATTGTGATTCGATGACAAAGGAATTCGTTGTATTAAATTCAAATAGCTAGACCAACTTGAATAAGTGGGTTGCTTGGCTTAGCGATCAAGGAAACTAATGTTGATGTGATCCTAAAATTCGTTTATGATGATTAGTTTCTCCCTCCATTAAAAATCTTCTCCCTTTTCATTTTAGTCATTCTTTAATGTTTTCTTCCGTGTTTGGATACTTTTTTTATTCTTTTTACCTTCATACTATATCAAATGACTCTACTTGATCCAGACTCCGCCATCAGCTTGTGCAAAGATAAATATAGTTTCAATAGTATAAATTTTCGCATGCTTCATTATATGATAAAGAGAAAATTGCTGCTAATATTATTTATACTACTGAATAAACAATATATTCTTATATTTAGCATCGTATGGATTTTGTTTTCAAAGGCCTCAATTTATAATTAGTACAAGCCCCTAAACTAGTCTATTATATTAAAAACTGCTTCTCTATTCTCTCTCTAGCAAACCCCTTTCCAGAGGAAGAGAAAACCGAGCGAAAACCCAAGCCGTAAGGGGCTTGGCCGCTGCCGCCTCACTGGTGGCCGTCGAGCCCTCTTCCCCTTCTGTCACGGATTTTTTTTTTAATTTCCTCCTTTTCGTACTTAGGAGGTTCCCGTGATGGCGCCTAGACTCCGTCTAGACCAACCCACGCACACACTTATATTATTTATCTCGAATAACGCAAGTAAGATCAAGAACGCACAACACACACAACGATACTTTTTATTACTTTAGAAATATCTCGCAAACAAGGCTATAATGTCCAAACTCCAATGCCCAAAATGACTAAGGCAATTCTCTATTTATAGTACAAGATAAATGGCTACAACCCAGCCACATAAGCAGATAACTACCCACTACTTGGTAACTACCCACTATCTTTGTAACTTCCCCTTAAATCTAGGAGAGTGCCTCTCTCACACTCCTAGTAACTGCTCCTTATTTTTAGGAAAACATGGGGCAGCATAGGTGGTTAATAAATAACCACCCACTACTCTAAATAACTTCCCATAACCGCCCTTTAAAATAAGGAATAACCGCCCTTAAATTAAGGAGTAACCGCCAGCACTACTCAAGCCTTTGTAACCGCCATTACCCACAATTGTAGTAACTTCCAGGCGGTTACCAAAGCATGGTAACCGCTGCCCATGATTCCACCACGTGGCCACCATGCAGCCGCTTGGCTAGGGACCCCACTACGTCGGCTTGCTGGGCAGCCCCAGCACCACCAACTGTCGCGCCACCTCACCGGACCTGTCAGGACCAACTTTTGGATTATTAGCCGGGGGTGCGTTACCTTCCGATGCCTTAGAATAAGGCGGTAATAAACCTCCCCCACCAAAAGAGCCTGACGTCCTCGGCAGGCCATTAAGGTACGAGTCGATAACATCTTGGTTCTCCCAAAGTGTTTCGGCTCGCTCCCAAGTGGCATACGATTCCGGTTTTCCTTTCCAAAGGACGAGGTACTCACGACGGAAGTTCTTCTTTCCTTGGCCTATGGCTCTATGGTCCACTATCTTCTTGATAGCCTGACCAATCTCCTTGTTCACCGTAGGAGGAGCCCTCTTGACCAAGGGGTGCACGTTCAACAAGTCGGGATTAAAGGATTTCAAGTAACTCACATGGAAGTTGGGGTGAACTTTAATCCGTTATGGTAATTCCAAACGATAGGCTACGTTGCCTACCTTTGTCATTACCCTGAACGGTCCATCATATGGAGGAATCAATCCTCGATGGCAGTTCTTTCCATAAATCTTCTTCAATAACTGTGGAGTTAGCTTAAGCATCACCATGTCTCCCACTTTGAACTCAAGTGGTCGACGTCCTTTATCCGCTTGTTTCTTCATGCGGCGTTGAACCTTCGCGAGACTATCCTTAGCCTCATCCATCATCTCCTGTCTGTTGCGAGCAAAATGATACGCGGCAGGACACTTCTCACCCATCTTTTGCTTCACCAACTCCGCAGGAGTTAATGGTTGCCATCCTATGGCCAACTCAAACGGACTGAATCTCGTTGCACTACCCTGGTGTACGTTGTAACAAAATTGGGTTGTCTCAAGCAGCGTCGTCCAATTTCATTGCGATGTACTTACATAGTGCCTTAGGTATTCCTCGAGCAAGGCGTTAATACGCTCCTTCGCCCATCTCTGTTTGAGGGTGGTTCGCCGTTGAAAACTTCAATCGCGAACCCATTTGGTTAAACAATCTGTAGAACCAAAAGTTCCCCGTAAATCGAGTGTCGCGATCACTGATTATATCACGGGGAAGGCCAAAATACTTGACCACGTTCCTAAAGAATAGCTCCGCGGCTCTCTCAGCCGTGCATGCATCCGGAGCAGCATAAAATACCGTGTATTTTGTCAATCGATCCACCACCACTAGGATCGATTGTAGCCCATCAACCTTGGGCAACCCCAATATAAAGTCCATAGAGACCGACTGCCACGGTCTCTCAGGGACTGGTAGGGGTTGAAGCAAACCGGCTTCTTTCTTTCGTTCCAACTTATCCTGTTGGCAAACGAGACATGATTTCACATATGCCTCAACATCCTGACTCATTTTTGGCCAAAAATAGTCACGGGAAAGCAATGCTAGCGTTCTTTCCCTTCCTGGATGTCCCGCCCACTTGGCGTCATGCACCTCTTGCATCAACTCATATCGAAGCATACCAGCGGGAATGTATAGCCTACTGCGCTTGGCATAGACTAAACCATTCTCCATCCAGAATCGCCTCGTGATCCCGGCTTCGATCTTTTCCTTGAGTTTCTTATAAGGCTTGTCGCTAGGGGTGTTCATAACCGGGTACCCGGATATGTTGGTAGTTAAAAAGTCGGCCCGTGTCCCGACCCGGAAAAACAGGGTACCCGTTTCGAGGGTACCCGATTTTCTCGGGTCGGGTCATAGGTTACCCGGAAAAAAAAAACAATTAATTCCTATATATATTAATTTAAACTTGCATTATGCCACATATTCACCACTTCCTAGCTTTTTCACGTGCCAAGATGTTGTACGCTACATCAAAGGAGGACTTAAAGCAGAAGCTTGATGGTGTACATTATGAGATTCAGGCTACTGATCCTTCAGAGATGGATGTCGAAGTGCTCAAAGAACGCGCACATTTAACTATACAGACTGCACTATAGAGATACTTGTTTCGCACAATGAAAGAACTGATATGTCTAGCACTTGAAGCTCATATGTTGTTGCTGGTGTGACATATATATTTCTAGCTATTTAACCTATGTTGCTTGTCAGACTAGGACAACATTACCCACATGTAAACTTACTACCAACTATGATGTTCCGATTCTTGGAAATTTAAACATGCTGTTCTTTCAGCTCTTTTATGCATAAATTGGAGTATAGCACTTCATTGACACTGTTAAAATCTATGTTTTTTGGGTATCGGGTACCCGATTGGCAATAATAAACGGCCCATGACCCCGACCCGCTTTTCCCGGGTCGGGTACCCGCCCCGTTAAAAAAAAATTTAAAAAAAACCGGCTATTTTCTTGCGGATCATCGGGTCGGGACAAGTGGGTCGGTTTTTTTGAACACCCCTACTTGTCGCCTACAACGGAAGCCCTCACCTTCTCCGTGAAGTCTGCTTCTACCGTTGTCAAAGCGGTGACCAACTCATGGCACCTACGACTAAGAGCATCGGGGACCGCATTATGCCGACCGGGCTTATGTTCCCACTCAAAGTCGTATTCTCCCCAAAACTCCTGCCATCTGGCTTGTTTTGGGGAGAGCTTTGGTTGCATCTTAAAGTATGTGTTAGCGACATTATCCGTCTTAACAACAAACTTTGGCCCGAGAAGATACACTCTCCACACCCTAAGACAATGCACCACATCAAGCATTTCTTTTTCATGGGTGGTGTATCTTTGCTCAGCGCCCTTGAGCTTACGACTCTCAAACGCAACGCGGTGTCCATCTTGGATCATGACCCCACCAATTGGACGGTCCGAGGCATCAGTGTGCACCTCAAAAGGCCTATAATAACGGGTAACTTCAAGACAAGGCTCGTTTGCGATTGCACAGCTTAATGTCCCTAAACGCCGCATCGTACTCATCCGTCCAGACCCACCCTTACTCTTTCTTGAGCAAGTCGGTCAGCGGAGCGACCTTCTTAGCATAGCCAACAATGAACTTACGATAGTAGTTCGCTAGGCCTAAGAATGATCTTAAGTCGTGCACGTTTTTAAGGAGTAACCAGTCATGGATGGCTTTCAATTTACGTTCATCCATCCTAACTTGTCCCTTAGCGATCTTATGTCCTAAGAACATGATTTCCTTTTGGGCAAATTCACACTTTTCCTTTTTTGACAAAGAGTTTATACTCTCTAAGTCGACGGAACACCAATTGCAAATGGTTAAGATGCTCATCAAGAGTTTTGCTATAAATCACAATGTCATCAAGATACACAACAACAAACTGATCTAGAAATTCATAAAGAACATCATTCATGAGATTACAGAAGGTTGTCGGAGCATTAGTAAGCCCAAACGGCATAATTAGAAACTCAAATGAACCATAACGAGTAACACACGTCGTCTTGGCTTCATCCCCTTTTGCAATCCTCACTTTCCGTATCCTGAACGCAAATCCAACTTGGTAAACCAAGTAGCTTGTGCCAACCGATCAAACAAGTCATCAGCCCTTGGGATCGGGAACTTGTTCTTGATCGTCACCTTATTCAGCGCCCTGTAATCAATACAAATTCGTAAAGATCTGTCAGATTTCCTCTGAAATAAAACGGGGGCACCAAAGGGAGCTTTAGAGGGTTGAATGAAACCTGCCTTAAGAAGGACGTTCAACTGAGTCCTCAATTCCGCAAGCTCTCCCGGACTCATCCGGTAAGGAGCACTAGCCGGGGCCTTTGCGCCTGGCTCTAGATCAATCTTGTGATCAATAGCGCGCCTTGGTGGGAGACATTTCGGAAGTGGCATCACGTCCTTAAACTCCGCAAGGACTCCAAAGAACTTCGTCGGGCACCTCGACATAATTGTGCAGGGTAATCTCCACCAACGCAACAAGGAATGTAGGCTCGCCCTTGGCGACCTTGTTCCTCACTTGCAAGCGGAATAGAACTCCAAGTTCTTTCCAAGGCCGTGATCAACATGATTTGTTGAGTCATGTAGTGTTTTGATGATTGTAAACAAATGATGATTATCTAACTAACATGTGTGTTTGAGATGTGCATATTACATTAACATGAAAAAGTCATGGAAGGTTGAATATATCACATCATGAAGGACTTCCAACAAGTGAAGTTCCTAAAAGAGTTCCTATAAGGAACACAAACAGAGCAGTTCCTAGGTACATCCTAAGAGGAACATTGAATATGAAGTTCCGGAGCAGTTCCTGAGTGGGAGCAGCAAGATGACATTTCAGAGTTGAAACAAGAAGTTCCTGAGCAGGAACTATGAGTGCGAAGTTTCTTAAAGGAACTAGCACACCGAAGTTCCAGAGATGGAGCTATCAACATGCGGTTCTTGAGTTGGAGCAGCATGGAGCATGAAGGCAGAGAATATGAGTTTATTTTCTATGATTCATGTAAGTATGTGGAAACGTGAAAGGTAATGGAACAAGGTCAAAATGAACTCGTAAGGTCAAAAGGAACTCGTGGAACTAAGAGTCAAAAGTATATAAGAGTCAATAAGTCTGATGCATATTATTATCTTAATCTATAAGAATTTATTTAGAGTTTGTTTCTTAATAAATCTCTACTTGGTTAATTATTTATAAATAATATGCATTAGTTGTTTTAGGATAAGTTTTAGTTTTAAAATAAAAGATAAGTTTTAGTTTTAAAATAAAAGATAAGTTTTAAATAAAATAGGTTTAATAAAATCGGTTTCTTTTGGAATCTGATTTTAATTTATTTAATTTTATCTTTTCAGTTTTTGGAAATTAAAAAGCCTGGATTTATATTATGTATAATGAGTGTTTGTAAAGAAACTGTCTGTCTGTTCCTCTTTAAGGAACAGACGTGCTGGTCCTGTTATCTAAGTTAAAGGAACGAAGCAGCAGTTAAAGGAACTAGGCGTGTAAAATATTGTGCAACGGTTAAAAGAAATCTGTTGAGATTTTAAAGGCTATATTTTAGGAAAATGATATTATGTGGTTCAAATCTGATATTAAAGGAAATATTTTTTATGGAAAAGATTTTATCTTTATTCCAAAATAAAATCATTTTCGGGTTTAAAAGAAAATCCTTTAAAGATATTATTTGATAAAAAGATTTAATTTTGGTGTTATTAATTAAAATAGTTTTTAATTAAAAACCAAATTTAAAATACTGTTTGCATAAGTAAATGCTAGATTTTAGGAAGCAGTAACATTTCCATCTCCCACGTTCAATTGAGATCGTGGAGATCATGGGTAACAAAAGGAACGTGTTCCTCTAGTTAAGGAACATCATGGGAAAATGGTTTAACCACTAACACATGATTAATCCCACGTTCATTCTAAATGACTGCTATAAATATACAAGTTCAATTAAGTTTCAAAGTGTCTGACTTGTGTCATTCCATAAGAGTCTGACTTAATATAAGTGGGGACTTTAATGTCATATTCTAAGTCCACATATTGAGTCAGTTCGACGTATTTCAAAGTTCCATTGTGAGTTGCTTTGTCATCTACGAGTATCATGTTCCTTTACAGTTCTTGAGTTTTTACTTACTAGAGTTAAACTATATTATCAAATGTCTGTATTTGTGTTTGGGGTTAAAGGGTTTGAGTGAACTCTTGTAATGAGGACTTGGTGAAGAGTTTGAATGAATTCTTGTATCAAGTTCGAGTTAGGAACTTGAGTAAGTTCTTGTTATGTATGTGTAGACTTAGGGTGAATTCTATCTAGGGGTGAAGGGTTTGAGTAAACCTTTTGTAAAGAGTTGTGGGAACTCTTGAAAGACTTAGAGTTAAGTCTAGAGTATCTAGTGGAGACTGTGAGAGTGTTAGAGTTCCTAGTGGAACTTGTGAGAGATTTGGAGTTCCGAGTGGAGATTGCGCATGTAACAGGTTGAAACAGAGGAGATTTCCTATTATAGTGAAGAGTTTAAATCCCGAGGAGGTCGTTGTTTTTCTTCTTGTATTGAGACAAGAAGTTTCCACGTAAAAATCTCTCTTGCACTTTCAGTTCCTTATTGCTTATGTTTTAAATTCCGCATTATTTGGGCAATAAGTTCCACACTACAATTCACCCCCTCTCTTTTAGTGTTCCTATAGAAATAACAATTGGTATCGTAGCCGGAACTCGGTGATAAGCAGGAAACCCTGGCGAGTTAAGTTCCCGCAAGAAGAAGGAACCCGTACAAGAAAGAAACGACACCCTACGTCATTCAAAGGAACAATCGGAAGTTGACTATTTATTATCAATTAAAAGTCAATCAAGGAATATCAACGACCCCTTTGATGTAAGTATCACTTACTTGAGATATTCTTTATATGCATACATTAATTTGGAACTTGTTCATTATAGTATTTCTAGTAGAATTGTTTTATTTGGCTTAGATGTTTTTATAACAATTTTGGATAACTTTAAAATTATTTTCTAAAGACATAATTAATATTTCCAGATTGTTTTTTTAAATATCAAATAATCAATATACTAGAAATGGTTCAAGGAACGAGTCGTATGGAACAATGCATATTTGTCACTCTTGGAACTTGGTTTCCCATCTTTAGGGAAATCCATTATCTTTGGCATATTATATTGCTCTTATATTATTCTTCATTTGCCAAATGATAGTGTTATTATGCATCATGAATATTTAAAAAATATCTTATGTCGATACATGATGTTCCTTGTTATTAGTAGTAGATATGTGCATCATAAATATGAATATTTTATGTTGCTCTTACTAACAAGAAAGGACTCAACATATAATTGGGTACCAAAAAACCAAGAACTTGCTTATTTTGCAGGTCATGTGAAAGGAACCTACATCTCTTGATGTAAAGATAGTTTTTAGAAAGTAGTTCTAGACATGAGTTCCTCTCACTACAAAAGCTGGAAAAAGTATGTAAAAGGTGAAATACATTTCATAGAAATTTGGGTAATAATCTTTACATACTACTATATATATTGGTCATTATTATTCTCAAATATGCTTTTTGATATCCCCTATTAATACATGACTGTAGAAGGTTATGAAAGAGAAGTTGTTTTATGGTTTTTACATATATATATGAATTATTTCAATCCAACTTCTCTTCAAGTTTTGTGCAAGTATAATTATATTTTGTAGGTTTGACTATGGAGATAATTAATATTGGTAAAGGAACTTGCAGATGTGACAAAAGAATGATCATCAGTTCCTCTGAAAGGAACAGACGTATTGGCACAACTAAAATGAACCAAAGGAACTCTAATATGGTCATAGGAACATAGTAATTAAGCATGAATCAATAGATCTATTAACTGATTTTCATGTCCTAATAATAATGGAAGTTTAAGGCTAAAATTTCGGAAGGTTTTAAGGAAAAATATTTTGACTAAGTTAAAACATTTTAAGAAAATCTTTTTGGTTATGGAAAGATTTTATTTTGTTTGAAAAATTAAATCTTTCATATTTAAAGAAAAATCTTCTTAGATATTATTAAAAAGAATTGAAATTGAACTTTTATTTAGGATAAGAGAAAATAATAAGAGATCATGCTTAACAAATTCCTAGAATTTAGGAAAGTGGGATACTGGATATAACACGTTCAATTGAACGTATATAAAGTGGAGCATGATGTGCTTGTTCCTCAAGCAAAGGAACAACGTTTTCTAAAGCCACAAATCCATGATCCTATGATCTAATGTCACGTTTAATCCAAATGACTATTATATAAGAACTTAATTAATATAGTTCTAAGTGTGCGTGACTAAGTGATTAAGTGAGCTAAGTAATTAAAGTATCAATGCCTTTATTCTCTTATAATAGTCAATTGTTCCTATTGTCTACTTATTCTATTTCCACTAAATTAAATGCATAAAATCAGTTTTTCAAATCAAGAAACATTGACTATTAATTTGAAGGAAGAGATGGTAAACAAAGATTAGTGGAACTATTAAATGGTATAGGAACATTCCAATATTTGGCACAAGTTTCTAATTCTTTTAAAAAATTTATCTTAGTTCACTTGAATAAAGCAGAAGTTCCTTTTCATATAAGACTATATTTTTGAAGGAACTTTATTTCATTTTATGCTTTAACTATATTATCTCTTTTGACTAACCTACTAATATTAAAATGCACAAAGTATTTCTTTTTGGGTTTGCTTTACATATTATATTTCTTAGTTTATGACAACCCAAAATGAAGGAACAAACAATATTTAGTGAGGGGGAACAACTCGTAAGATATAGCTCGACAACGAGTGTTCCAAGCCTATGATGATAGACAAATCAATTACCCTCGCTATATGCTTATGATGAAGGAACTGTAGCTTCATAAACCAACGTAAAATGGTAAGATTGTTTAATAATCAAATGTTGGTAAGTTAAGTTCATGTTCCATTGTAAATATCTTTATTGTCGAGTTAATGAAGCACATTATGTTTAAAGTTTTAAAAGTTCACTAACTCTGGTTGTTTTGCAATTAAATCGCGTCATCAATAAAAGCTAGAAATGTCATACTTGAAGGGAATCAAGTAGGGAACACATACTTTGTGGATCTCAATTTGGTTCCTAACAACAACATGACATGACTAGCCATTCTTAAAGATGATCTACTTATATCTTTCAAAATGATAACATTTTATCTTCATCATGGTTGACAAACTTAGACCAAGGAACTTGATTATAGGTATATCTTATATCTAGTTCCTAAAGGATAAAGTTTGTTAACTATGTCCATGAAAATAGTATGTGATCTTATCTCTTTCAAAAAATTTGGTATGCACCACAAATTCTTGGAACCTTTTCATGTGAATTTACGTGGCATCTTAAGTGTTTAAATTAAAATTTTGAAGGAGATTTGTCTTGGTTGTAGTTGATGTTTATTTAAGGGACACTTTATTCTTTTCTTTAATAGCAAAGATGAATATTCCATAGAATGTGTAATCATTATTGCTAAGAATATTAAAAGTTTAAGTGGTCATAAATTATTATATTCGAGATCTAACCATGGAACCAAGTTCCAAACAAGTTTGATGATTTTGCAGGAAACAATGTACTGACTACAAGCTTTTAAAGTGAAGAAAATTATAATCATAAAGGAACTTCTGGACAAAAGTCGTCAATACTGCTTCCTAATCATCAACAATATGGTTACATCTTTGATCAACAAGACACCCTACAAACTCAAAAAGCAGAAGATTCTACTAGGGAAGTTTATTGATATAAGTGAAGAGGCGATGTTCCTGTGATGCACCTTCAATTGCAAAGCATACCAAGTTTACAACAAATAAAACAATGTGCACAGTAATGAGTGAGCATATTATTTTAATTGAAACTAACTTGTTTGTTCATAGTAAACAGGTTAAAGATGATTTTCATGTTGAACTCACAAGTTTCTATAGAGCTAGAATTCCTAACATGAAATATGTCACTCACAAAAGCAACAATAGCCACCTATATGACCTCATGGAGAAGAGCTTGAAATATGAAGATCAAGTTCAAATTCCTAAAATAGAAGTTCAACTCAATCAATATATGGAAGTGAGTTCCTATGTAATTAATAGGAACAGGCAGTTTCATACTTCCAGTATTCGAGTTCCTTGCCTCTAACTGGAAGATAAGAAGTACTCCTGCGATTCATTCACAGTGACATCGACAAAGGAACTCTATAAAGGTTAGTTGTTAAGAGGAACAACTAAACAAAGGTATTTACTTTGAGGAAACTTTTATTCATGTAGCTAGGTCATAAGATAATTATATATTATTTTCTCTTGTTGCTTACATGGGATTTAGGTTGTTCCAAATAGATTTTAAATGTGTACAAAATAAATATTTTTATGGCAATCTATGAGGAACAACATCAAGTTTCTTCTTGAAAAATGATTTCAAAATTGACAATAATTTTTGTTTTCAAGAGGAATTGACTTAGTAAGTTGTACATCGTAATATGGAAAATATATTTTTGGTACAACTAACTATTTTATGCAAGGGTTTTTGCTAACCTTATAAGCTAGTGCGTACATGAGCATGATAAGGGAACACAACTACTTTCTTGGAACATAATGATGCAAGGACAAAAACATGTCAAGGAACTTTTGAAGAATGATGAGTGTGAGTCGAGTTGGAATGAAAGTTTCCATCAGATGTGAAGACATCAAAATGATGGAACTAGCAGTTCAGGAACTCAAAAGTAAGTCATCAAAATCAGTCCAGTACTTGAGGTAATTTTATATTCGTGGTGAAATGTGACTTAAGTTATGATGTTCCTATTCACATTGTATCATAATTAATAAATTACATCGTTAAATTATTAATATGAATGCATAACTTTTATAAGTCTTGCTTTAAATTAAGTGAAAATATGTTCTTTATAATTTCACCTATTCATGGACTGTTTTGAGGAACAAGACTTAATGAAGTATGACTTGAGTATAAACATGTTCTTTTCCAAAAAAATTATCGAATTGGGCTCTTACACATACTAAAATTGAAGTGATTATATGCACACTAGCGTTAATATGTTACACTTAATTTTTGTGTTGTAAAGGCATACTCACTTAACTAAGAGTGTTAGAGGTCTCATAATAGAATTGTGGATGTTGTCAATCATGAAAGTCCTAAGTTGCCAAAGATACAATGAAAGAAACCTTGATAGAACAAGACAGGTAAATTCCCTTAATATATTTCATTTAACTTTTAGAGGGAACAAACCTATTCTTAGCCAATTATCATCTGTTCACACCACACTTCTTCAAATACCCTTTGATTGATTAATTCCTCATTCCATTCATATCATGTCACTTTAAATCTCCTTGATCACTGTTAAACGCCCTTGACAAAACAAGGGTTTCCTTCGTCCCCAATCAATATCCCACCCAAGTGGGGCATCACCGATACCTTTGTCTTGCGAATGAACTCATTCCCGAGGATGAGTTCGAAGTCATCAAGTGTGACAGCCAGTAAGTCACACTTCCCTTCCCAATTGCCTACTTGCATGTCGGCACCGCGCACACTCCCCTTTGCCACACGGGCTTCGGAGTTCACGGCTTTCATCCGATTAGCACAGCTAGTCAATGGAAGGTCGAACTTTCGGGTCGTTTCAGTACTCACAAAGTTGTGAGTGGCTCATGTATCAATCATTGCCTTGATAGGATGCCCATTGACGCGCACATCCACGTATAGGAGCCCCCATATGGATCAGAGGATATCGCTCTTGCGGTATTTAACAAGCGTAACGGATTGACGCGGATTGGAGTTTCATCCTCCGAATCCTCAACAGGTTCATCGGCCGTCAAAGCTCCCAATTTCCCCTTCTTGGGACAGTTTCGGGCAAACTGCGGTCCACCGCACTCATAACACCCGCCATTTCTTGGTTTATCACCTGCACCATCATCATTAGACGAAACAACTTTATCTTTACCCTTGAACTTTTTGTTCTTACCTTGGTTCTTACCCTTGTCTTTGCCTTTTCCGGAGTTCTCCCAATGCTTACGCTTGCTATTCGTTCCCGAAGAGGCAACGACGTTGGTAGGACCTAGCTTAAAATCAACAAGAGCATCAGCAGCGACAAAGGCCGCGGACAAAGTTTTAATGTTTTGCCTACGCAATTTAGTTTGCGCCCAAGTCTTTAAACCTGAAATGAAATTAAATAGCTTATCTTCCTCCGACATGGCCTTGATGTCTAGCATCAACGAACTAAACTCCTTTACATAATCGCGGACGGAACCAGATTGTCGAAGTCCCTTCAATGCCTCGCGAGCGTGCCACGAAGCATTGTTGGGAAGAAATTGAACCTTGATTTCCTTCTTCATCACGTCCCAATCCACAATAGGATCCCTTCCAGCAACACTATCGAGTTCCACGCGGGAGCGCCACCACAACTTGGCGTCTCCCGATAGGTACATGGCCGCAACCGAGACCTTGTCTCGATCATTGACATGAGCAACTTTAAAGTATTGCTCGATGTCCCACAAGAACTTTTGGAGATCCTTGGCACTTTGATCTCTCGAAAAAGCTTTCGGTTCTGGATACTTGAGTTTGAAAGATTCACCTCTCCTCTTTCGAAGCCTTTCAAGTTCCCTTCGAAGATCTTCCATCTCGTTGCGAGGGGGAGGAGGAGGAGGAGGAGGCGGAGGAGGAGGAGGTCCATCCCTCCGATTTTCAGCAATGGCATCAATTTTGCCTAACATGACAACTTGCATTTGACGAGTCGCCTCCAACGACTTCTCGATTAATTCCATACGATCTTTCATCATAGGGAATTCAGCATTCATTTCTCCCATGCAACGCTTCACATGTTTCCAGTTTGGCGTCCTTGGAGAATTCTCTCCTTCACCACCAGGAGATCTTGGAGGTGTCCTTAGCGGAGAGCGGTTAGTTCCAACATGACTCACTTCGGCAACATCCTTACTTTGAGTCGTGTTCTTCGCAGCAGTAGCTTCAATCGCTTTACTTGCTTTACTCTTAGCCATCACAGTTGGCTTTTGTTTTTCCGGCAGGTCAGACCAAATTGTCACGAATTTTTTTTCAATTTCCTCCTTTTCGTACTTAGGAGGTTCCCGTGATGGCGCCTAGACTCCGTCTAGACCAGCCCACACACACACTTATATTATTTATCTCGAATAACGCAAGTAAGATCAAGAACGCACAACACACACAACGACACTTTTTATTACTTTAGAAATATCTCGCATACAAGGCTATAATGCCCAAACTCCAATGCCCAAAATGACTAAGGCAATTCTCTATTTATAGTACAAGATAAATGGCTACAACCCAGCCACATAAGCAGATAACTACCCACTACTTAGTAACTACCCACTATCTTTGTAACTTCCCCTTAAATCTAGGAGAGTGCCTCTCTCACACTCCTAGTAACTGCTCCTTATTTTTAGGAGAACATGGGGCAGCATAGGTGGTTAATAAATAACCACTCACTACTCTAAATAACTTCTCATAACCGCCCTTTAATTTAAGGAATAACCGCCCCTTAAATTAAGGAGTAACCGCCAGCACTACTCAAGCCTTTGTAACCGCCATTACCCACACTTGTAGTAACTTCCAGGCGGTTACCAAAGCATGGTAATCACTGCCCATGATCCCACCACGTGGCCACCATGCAACCGCTTGGCTAGGGATCCCATTACGTCGGCTTGCTGGGCAGCCCCAGCACCACCAACTGTCGCGCCACCTCACCGGACCCGTCAGGACCAACTTTGGGCTTATTAGCCGGGGGTGCGTTACCTTCCAAGGCCTTAGAATAAGGCGGTAACACCTTCCCTTTTCCTTTTTTGTTCTTTATTTCGCTAGGTTCGTGGTTTTCAATGAATCCCATCTGTTTGACGACTTTTGTCCCCTATATAGGTTTTGTAGTCACCCTTCATGGTGGGTATATTAGTTAGGTTGCTTTGTTTGTTTTTTGCACTTGGATAGACAGTTACCGATTTGGAAGCTCCGCCTATGTGATGACTTTTTTGCGCTTGCAGATTTGTGAAATTGGTGACGCATTGGTCTAGGGGTGCATACATCTGGAAACCATTCATGTATGAATGTATGATGAACCTAAAGACTATACTCAAATGGATCTCTGATGAGGTAGGATGCACGACATGATATTAGAGCTGATTAGAAGCGAGGCCAATCTGTCTAGGGTTTATAATACCTATATTGTTTTTCTAGTTCTGCTCAATGGAATGATAGTAAGTGTCCACTATTTTATTAAATGAAATCACCTCTCTCCTATTTCTCTCAAAGAAAACTACACCACTAAAATGCGCAATAAGATTATTTCGACTATGCTGGCATATTCAAAGTGCTGGTGCGGTGCTACCTTATTTTTCTCACAACATGTTACAAAACGGAAAAAGGTCCGGCATTGTTTGCTGCCTTGAAAAGTGCGGCATTATCTTTCATGAGCTAATGCAACAAATTTCCAGAAGTCAACACAGAATGACGAAGAGGTATCACTCACTATTCACTAACAAAAGGAAAAATAAAATAAAATAAAATAATAAAAACCAATGCAAAATCTGGCAATGAAAATGTCACTTAATACTATTCGTACTTCAACTCTTCAAGCCTTCTTCAACTAGTTGCTCTTAGCTTGGGGGTGGGGGGACCATCAACCAGTTACGCATATTTTAGTGTTTAATAATTGTACACATAACACATTTATTCACCCAAATTATTATATACTCCTATGATATATCAGATGATATATAGATAGATGTACGAAAATCGCAAGATTAGAACTAGAACTGTCAAAAAATGACTTGATCTGATAACCCGACCTGAACCTGTAATGACCTGTAACTGACTTGCACTTGAAATTTTGGTAAAACAGGTCACCTGTACCCGACCGGATAATAACTGATACCTAATCTTGACCTGATACTCTATGACCTGAACCTGAACCGATACCCGCCTAAAAAAGGCTGATAACTGAAGTGATCCGACCTGACAACGATCCGAACCCGATTCGACACCTGACTTGATTAGGACCTGAAACCGATTATAACTCGACGCAACCTTTCATTGCCCCGACCTGTTGCGACCCGTTACCTGATTTACTAGACTTGTTGCGACCCGGTACATGGGGTTTACCCGACTTGTTGCTACATGTTACCCGATTTTACCCGACTTGTTGATTATTGATAACTCGACTTGTCATTGACTTCACCACATAGTAACATAAATCATAAACTAACACTACTATAAAGAGGCATATAACTAGATGAACTATTCAAGCATTGATTTTCAATGAAATCTTAAATAACGATACAAATTTGAAGGGGTGCCACACAAAATTCATGGCCCGTTTCGTGCTCGAAGCGACCCGAAAGCGACCTGAAACCAAGTATGGCACAACCCGATAACTACCGACCTGAACCTAACCAAACCGCTATTGTCCTGACCTGATAAGTATCCGACCCACGCATGACCTGAACCTGAAAGCACCCGCTATAAACCTGCAATAAACCCGCAATAAACCCGATCCGACACCACATGACCACGAAAGATGACATGACCCGAAATCATCCGTGTCAAACCCGACAGAACCTGAAAGAAGAAATAAACCGAGGCAGACCTGACCGAATTACGACCGTTCCCGACTTGCACCCGACCTGTTTGCTTTAATGACCTGACACGACCTGACTGAACATGACCTGAAACCTGAGATGACCCAACCTGAACCCGACTCGAGTAACTGAATTGACAGCTCTAATTAGAACGATATATATTCACCCAAATCATTATGGCAATGGCCCAGGTCATTCTCATATAAATCTCTGAAATCATCAATAGTTGATTTATAATTTCTTTATAC